>MU890061.1:0-13441 GCA_036418205.1 Ostertagia ostertagi
GAATGTTTCACAAGAATGCTGGGTTGTGAACAAAACTTTCGCCCAGCGGGACAGCTATGGTACGTATACCATGAAAAGCTGAGTTGGAATGAAATGGTGCCCCGGTAGCGTAACTGGTAGCGCACTTGCCCGGAAAGCGAGAGGTGCGGGTTCTAGTCCCGCCTGGGGCGAAAGTTTTGTTCACAACCCAGCATTCTTGTGAAATTCGCAAGGCGAACTGCGGCCAAAAACAGCAGTTAACAAACAAAAACACAATTTATGTTTTTATATAATGTTTAAGTGAATGGAACTGTCATGTTTATTATTTTTGGCATGATTACAATGGACAAGCTAGTTGTATTTAATTCGCTCAATGCATTCCCCATTATCCTGTTCGCTGTTCTTCGAAAAACGCCTAACACAAACAGTGCCGCGGGAAATTGTAAAGGTAGGTGCATGCTTATTTGGACGATTCGTTGACTTCGTATCATCCTATGTATGCTCAAAGGCCGTGAAGAAGATGGTTCGTTATCGATGAATATTAAAATTAGAGGCGACAAATGGCCCGACGGTGAAAGAACATTCAGAGAGAACTAGAAGAAAAACGCGAATGAGCAAGAAGCGGCAAACGCAAAATAAAGGATAAAAGGATAAAGCATTTGCCGTTGATCAATCCCTTTTTGGGATGCGGCACGCATTCTACTTCCATTTGTACATTCGTAGTGGCGTTTGAATGCGATGTGGCCTATACAATGACTTGCGGGGGCCAGCCGATGTACAAGTCAGTGTTTTTATCCTCCCAGACAAGTCTGGTACCAATTAACCGACCCCGGAGGGATGGAAGGCTTGGTTGGCCCGGGCGACTCACGACCCAGGATTTGATCCCGGACCGCTCGCGTGGTAAGCGCGCCACTTGTCACTACACCACTTCCGCCCGCCATGATTTTATTGCAGACGCAAAATACTGCAAAAAATCATAGCAAATTGGCATGGATGGCTCCCGCGGTGGCGTGCTCATTTCATGAGGTTTTGTGATGGAGCACGCGGCCGGCCGGTCCTGGCAGGCGAAGTCTTCAAATGTTGAATGAAAAAAAACCGCCCAGGTAAACGACGCAACTATGCACATATTTCTTCGATATCGGAGGAAATGAAAAGAAAATTTGAAGAACGAACAAGCACAGAAGTGAAGTGCTTTCGCAATAATTTTTCTCAAGCAAGAGTCCGTACGTTTTGTATTTCTCTCGTTTATCAAATACAAAAGTCGAAACAAGAACTTTGAGAGTGTCCAGTTTTTCAATTTCATTCGTGCATGGAACCTACAATGGAAAGACAACTCTACAAACCTCAAGAGATATGCCCAGTGCATAATATCGACAAGACAGAGGACGATGAAAACCGCTTTCAAGAGGTAGAACTGTCGCTTCGGGTTGAACGCGGACCACGTCTGGAAAGAAAGGAGACGTTGACAGAAGAGAAATATTCTCTTGCGGTGACTATGTCTGAAAAAATAACAGAGATAGGTGGATTAATTTTTGGTGAGCCGACTTCGATAGCATTCACCAGTATGAATTCTTTTTCATTTAAAGGAATCTTCCACGGACCATGGACCAGTGGGCGGGACCGGAAGTGGTTTTGCGACGAAATGCATGGTAGGTACGGATCCACGTTCATGGGAAGGTTTGAAGTGAATCCTGTTCACGTTCGTGCGTTCGACACGTGGATCCGTACCTACCATGCATTTCGTCACAAAAACTTCCGGTCCCGCCCACTGGTCCATGGTCCGTGGAAGATTCCTTTAACAAATGCGTCCTACAGGAGGCCGTCAGTGGTTACCTATGGTTGGCCGGTACCTCTACGCAGTGAGACTTAAGACGCCTTACAGGATCAGGCTGGTATGGTCATTTTGTCCAGAAATGGAAAAGAGATGAGCAGTGGATTGATAGTGGAGGGAAAACAAAAAAAAAAACTACAGAAACCCTGAAAGTAGAGGTCCATTTTTATAGGTTGTGAGGGGTTCTGATAGTAAATGACAAAAACTAGACAAGATCTGAGCGCTTTTGACAAGGATTAAGGAGGGTCAGGTGACGACAGAGCACGGATATAAACGAGAGCGAATTCGGCCCTTGACGTCAAATCGTGTGCGGCCAGGTGATGAGTGGAATACCGTTTGCAACCTGAAAGCTTAGCGGCTTTGAATGGCGATTTCATGCTGCAAAAGTGGAGCGAACGTATGCTTCCACCCTTCACCTTTCTCGAGCTAGAGCTCCACTCCACTGACCTGATTCTAGGCTCCTCATAACGTTAAAACTTCCGATTTTTTCGATTTCATTTGGCGTTCTCTTGCTGAGGAAACCCATAAACAAAGTCCCTGAGAATTGTACCTGAGAATTGTCTATGGTGACGTTTTGTCGGTTCTCCGAACTGGGTGAGTTTGACGCAGATCCGTTGGCCGATTCCGACGTCTTCACCGACAACGTTCGTGGAACTCGAGGAGTTGAAGGCATGTCCTGTAGTGGAAAATGATTCAAAATATTGAGCGTAATCATTTCTGTCATTCCGCCATTAAGTCTGAGGTAGACGAATCTTTTCACATACTGGACTCTCAACAAAACAACAAATTGCTGTGCATTATCCTTATCCGTTCTACCACCCCCCCCCCGCCTTCCTCTATTTTACTATGATTCGTGAATTTTTTTATGTTTGAGAAACTTTCAATCCCATTTGATCTGATGTTCCAATGTTTGAACAAATTCCGCAGTTGGTTTCCATAGAACCTCTTTCAATGTGATATCCAGATCCAAAAAAGCATAGAAATATAGTGAGCGATAAGATCAGGGGATATGTAGGCACCCTTTGAAATAAGAACTTCGCGAGCAGATTAAGTTCCCATGGAGATGTGTTAGAGGCTCACGGAGAACTCTTAGAAACCATAAATCGTCATGAGCCCTTTCCGCTACGGCTTTTTGGATCACGCAGATCGGTGTTATAATGTGGTTAGGGACAAGGGGTCGTAGCACACAGCTGCCTCTCCAAGGAAAAGTATGAAGATAGCGCTTTTGTGGCCCATTTTCAAGTCGCACTAGTGCCAGGACCCTTGTGCTCAAGGGATCTGCTACTTCATTCACTAAAGGATTTGCTTCAAGTGCCTAATCACTATCCGATTTGCCATGATGCAGTGGGTGCGTTGGGCCCAAAGGGGCTTCGAGCGGTTGTAGATAAACTCATTGGCCCCCGTTCTGTTGTGAGTTGCAGCGCGGGTGGGTCGTGGCCTGTTGCAGGCGGTTGTGGTCTCTAAGCCAGGACAACGTCATATTGGTACAAACACTGATGGAAATCGGGTGAGTCCTTTGGAGGGTTGGCGGGTTGGCGGGTTGAAGCTCGCCTTACAGTTGACTCCTCATCAATGGGTCGATGGTTTGATGGCGTCAAAAGGCATCAATGGTGGAAAGTCAATGGATGGGATCAGGGTCAACCTTCCGCTGAGAATTTCTTAGCAAAAGTAGTCGTATTTGTGGAAGAGAATTTTTATTCAAGTGAAAGGGATGCAAATTTGTTGCAAAGGGACATATGCAGTGGTGTGTTTGGATATTTTTGAGAAAATTTCAAATTTAAAAAAAAAAATTCAAAAAGTTTACTTTACTTTATTTTATGTTACAAATGTGCTACAAATACGTTTTGTTGTGTACTTTATTCGCTTGGGTAGATTTAGTGACGATGTGATGAATAAGTCGTCACAAATCAGGTCCAGTGAACTATAGAAACACCATTGACATTCGAAGATAGGCTTCCTCTCAAGGCAAGCTCCAGCCCACCTAAGGTGCCGCTCAATTTCCATTTTCTTCTACCATTGTGACGGTCAACCATGGTTTGGAGAGCCTCAACTACACCCACCTACGCCCCTCCACCAAAAACTGCCAGTGACGTGATCAAGAAGCGTTATCCGCCCTCAGCCATCAGTACCCAAGTTTTTGCGTCATGAACACCCATGATTGAACGAAGTCCGCTTCCCAATATCTAAGTAATATCTTTGCGCTATTAGTTTTCCTGAATGTCTCTGGCTGACTATTCCTAAACAATGTCTGGGGGAGCTTACCAATAAAGAGCTGGAAGGTGATGAATGTGCGAGGAACAAATTTTAGTGGCCAAAATTGGGTGCTGTGGTGGCAAAAGGGCTAAGAACGACAATTTGGCTCTTATAGCCTCCGCGTGTTGAATATAATAGCGAAGAAGAAACTGAAAAATCGAGAGATGCGTTCATTTGTGTTCACCACTAAAGGTTCAATCAGGCGCTATCGCAAAATTCAGAGGCATTTTTCACGATTGAGCTCGGGAGGGTACAGAACTTCGGGGAAATGTAATTGCTCTCGAATCCTGACTGCCAGCCTCCCTCTCCCCTCTGAAGGCTAACCCCCATTGAACAGAAAGGCGATATTTTACGGTGTTCCGAATGCATTGCCACCATAATGCCGCCGCAATTGCGATAGCGCCAATGATCATTGACTTGCTCCTTCACTAATTCATTGAATTATTTGAAGTTGGTTATATGGAAGAACAATCATTGCATTACTACATTCTAACCAATCTTTAATCCCTCCAGGGTCAATAAAATGACACCAAATTCGCTTTGGGGCATAAAAACGCCGGCGTGTACAATGGGTGGTCCCGGAAGTTATTGTATAAGCCTAATCACATTCAGAATGTCGCTGTGATTATGAACGGAAGTAAAATGCGTGACACATCTTGAAAGGGACTGATCAACCCCGAACGACTTATCCCTCACCCTTTTCCTTTATGACAATATTTGTTTTAGTTCTTGAAAGCGGTATAGTGATTGTATGGAGTGATGTAAAAGGTAAAGTAAAAATATAATTGTAATTGGTTGGATCAAATCCTGTGGCGCCTTGAAAAGAAAACTGACTTGGAGTCAGTTCGTTATTCATAAAGTAGTACCTGCGAGAAACAAGAATGGTGCTGTTGTTTTCGGTGGGTCAGCCTTGCCCACCCTACCTCCCTCACCTTCCCCGCCCCATGTTCCAGTCCGCATGCATTTGTGATCGAGCGTACCTCAGTATTTCCTCGTACGATGTCTCCGTTTAGTTTCAGTTCCAATGTGTTTGCCCGAGATCGAATTCGGGTGCCAGCGCCTTCCTTGATTTGGAGATCAACGGTGTTACGGCGAGTGGATGTGTCGCCTTTTTTGAACTAGATATTCATTTATTAGTGAAAAATGAGGATAAAGCCTGGAATTGGAAGATGAAAAGGGAAGCAAATAATTCAAATAAAGGTTTCATATAAAAAACAAAAACATGCTGGCTCTTATGCACAATGTACATTACATTTCACTCAGGATCATTTACTTACTAATGAAAGTAAATAAGTGCCCTAAGGTCTTATAGATAAGCGGTTTTGGGCCACCTCTATGAAACTTTTCTTGAAGGGGGACTTTACGGTTAGAAGGCAGCTCACTGGAAGCAAGTTAGAGGTGGTTAGGGGTGTCGGGGTGAAGAAAAAACCGTGAGGATCGCATGAATGCGGAAATCAACGGGCAACGATGGAGTCCCTTTTCTCGGTTTTTGGGCAGTTTTCCAGGTTTTGCTTTTCATCTCTGCACTGCTAACCATCTCTGCCTTCATTCCTAATGCCTTTTCATAGCAAATTCTGCCATTAATAGGTCGGAACAGGTGTTACGATGGCTGTATGGTCAAGAAACGGTGTCTTAGGGTAAAGAGTGCATTAGGTTGATTGGAGGAGCTTAATAAAGCTAGTTCTGCAAGCATGTTTCTACGAAAAATCGAAGTGAAACGCTCGTGGAACAAGAACGGAGGTAAGGAAATAAGGGTTTTATAAAAATATAGAAGTACTAAATTCAGCACATTAGGCAGTTCACTTAAATTTGGTCCGATTTTAAGTAAGACCTTTATTGCGGAATCCTGACGCAGGTTATTCCCAGAGTATTTGCCACAATTTTCTTCAACCTTTCCCGTCTTCCTTGAGCAATCCTATGTAACCCATTACGACCGGTTGACCATTTATGCTGTGAAATCCCCGAACCCGAGCTCGTGTTTCTTATCCTTACAAGGGAGTATAGCCCATTGAGCAGATCCTGTAGCGGGATGTGGTTACTCATCTGCGTTAGTAATAGCTCCACTTGTCATCATTGTTCCACCAGGGAAAGAATTTGAACAAGAGAAAGAATGTCAAAGCAAGAAATTAAGAAAAAAAGAGCGGAAGTTGAAAATAGAGGTAGGCAAACGTCAAAAATAGAAAAGGCAAAATAATCGAACAAACACGTAGTAGGAGCTTTGCACTGAAGTCAGTGGCCCTTACAGAGCTTGGAACTAATCTTAGGGAGGCGCAGGTAGATCTAAGGGAGGGCGTGGAAGCAAACTTTGATTCTCTCTTGGCTTTTCCTCCTGGTACAAATCTCTCAGCGATCACTACTAGTCGATTTTGAAAAGCCCTCCTTAGAATGGCCCCTAAGAGGATGAGCACCAAAATATCCATCTTAAGTCGTGAAATCAGCACAGCAACGGCATGTTAGTTTTTGTTTGTTAACTGCTGTTTTCGGCCTCCTTTCGCCATGCGAATGTGTTCCGAGCATGGCTGGGTGGAGCAAAACTTTAGTCTCAGTATGCTCGGAAGACCCACACTTTTACTTCGGGCAATGTTCGGGAGCTTGACAATATTATGGAAGGAGAAATTCAGTGTGAACTTCATGTGTGTGGAAATCACTGAAAAATGCTCATTATTTAAGGTTCAAACGATTTAGAATAAAGAAATGGTTAGTAGAGCGCAAAAAGTTGAAAAAGCATGAAAATAGCGAAGAAGTCCAGGATATGAAATCGAAAAATAACATGCTCGTTTTCTCCGCTCTTCACATCCGCTTTAATTTGGTTATTTCTTCCCTTCGATCTGTCTTGCTCCAGTCCAAGCCATCAACATCGCAATTTTTGCAGCGGGATTATTGCAAAGGGGTAGAGCACCGCATGGATATAAAATAATTCCGCATCACTGGATTTGCTCCCCTGCAAAAATTGGAGTTTTTCAGGCGGCACGGCTTCTCGTACAGATGCCCCGCTCCTTTACTGGAATATACACCTCCTTTAGCTATACGAATGTATGAATGATGGGCTAAATATTGTTATTTGTCATCAAGAAAAAAAAAGGAAAGTGAACGAGATGAGACTGGAAAGGGCAATTTCCTTTCTATCTTATGTGCATTGTCGGGTTTTCTTTACTAATAATATCTCCTTCTAAAAATATTTACTTCTCGCCTGTAGTGACGATTCATACAAAAAAAGAACAGCTTTAGCAATTTCCAGAGCACAATAAACATATGATTAGACAAAGAAAACCCGAACATCACAAAAATATAAAAAGTAAGGTTAGCTAGTGACATGGAAAACGAAGGAACTGACAAAAGTCACGTGCATATCAGTAATAAAGGCACAGGTGTGTGTTGAAAGTGCTGCAAAGTTGATGAGAGGAGCAAGTGTAACTCATGTAAGACATGCAGTAGCAATTACCTCAATTACAGGCTATGGTTTGTTGAAACTCTATCGAGAAGAGACCATATTCTCGCAAACTGATTTCGTATTTATCTAAGCATTTATGACTAGGTGTGCGTGTAGCGTTATGCCTAGGTAGAAAGCTTTGTCGTAGCCACAGCGCTAACTCCGCCCTTTTTGGGAGGGGGTGGGAGAATCATCTAGATCTTGGCGCTCGGCTTTTTCCCCCAATCTTATACCACAGAAACACCACCCCCCCCCCCTTCTTGGCGCCTTACTCTACACAAGGTTGTTTACCAATTACCAAGAATCTTCTAATTTGTATAACTGATTAATTAATTCGGTAAACTTTGGTCAAGGATATTACTTAATATCTAATAAATCTTCATAGAAAAACTAAAGATCTATTTGACGTATAATGTATGCTATACGAAGTTATTACGGAAAGCTGAAAAGGCAATCCATTCCAAAGTAGGTTAAGGATGATCAGTGAGAAAAAAAAAGAAGGAAAACCATGAGAAACGGCCCGGAACCCGAGGAATGGGACCCCTCGATGCCATATACCGCACTGATGCGATTCATGGCGCGCTTTTGGGAAATTTAGCACTCTCCTGCTAGTCGTGTGAGGTACCGGCGCACTGGCGCAAGAGAGCAATGATAGATCTGTCAGTTATTTCGCTGGCCAAATGCCGCGTAGATCCGCAGGGAGTCCGCTTCTCCCAGTAAGGCAATTTTTCCACCTCTAGATCTTCGTCTTTATCGTGGAACCTTTAACTGCATTGTATTCCGTTTCTTACAGTACACAGTCAATTTCATTCAATAAGATCCTGTTTTGCTAAGGCGCTAATACAGATTTCACTGGAAATGATCCTACGTAGGGTTCAAACGGGACATTGCGACCCTCGTCTCAATTTTCTTCGGGCCTTGGTAGAGAGGATGCTAGGCAGGAAGACGCGGGCAATTAGAACAATCGATTCCTGATTCCCGCTATTTGAATTCAAGGTTATGCCTCATGCATCAACAATGTCAACACACGCTGGGAACAAAAACCGTTCTAGACTACACCACTATTCGACGAGAAACGAGCGTGCGGTGCAAGACCACACACAACAAGTGGCGATAACTAGAGAAAGACTGTCTCTTTTTCTTGTACCGTCTAATTGTGTGTGTGGTCAGCACTCGCGCTTCTTCTGTTTTTCGAAAATCAGAGCCGGGACATACGTCAGTTATTATCCGAAAGTTGGGGTGGGTGTGTCACCGGAAGTGACGTGCACTTGATAGAAGTGCGTGGATAAGCTGTTGCCAGCATGCTTTGCTGATAGCCAGCGATGTATGTTGGAAGCAGCTTATCCACATAGTTTCTATCAAGTGCACGTCACTTCCGGTGACACGCCCACCCCAACTCACCGATATCGAGTATACCTTCGTATAATGTATGCTATACGAAGTTATTACGTTTCGATTGGGTCAGACATAGCCTTCATAAGCATTTAACCTGGGTTTGTGAAATGTTCTACCAATAAACATTCAGTTTTGGTGCTCTTCACTCACCTCGACGTCTACAGTATTTTTCCGAGATCCTTCGCTTCCGCCTTGCTTCAATACCACACCGGGGCCTTGTTCCGCCGATATTGGTGCTGTAAATCAAGTTTTACTCGGAATATTCCTCACGGGAAAGAAGTACACCGCAGAGCAATAAAAAGGGTTAACTTTGGTTAATGCGTCGATCCTTTTTTGAATTAGGATTTTTTAACCCTTCTCTAATACTTGCTTTTGGAACTCCAGAGGTTCTTTCAACCCCGTTTCAATATTGGTTCAATTGCGAACCAATATTACTATTAACAGTTATGGAACGCAAAGCATTGTTTGTTGTTCGCTTGACACGCTGTTTAGTGAGTATCAAAAGTTGTGAATAATCTTCGATGCCGTTCGGAATCCGCCGTGAAGCGGCACTATTTTAGCCCTTGTTTCTTTTTTAGCACTGGGGCGTAGTTGGCCACAGAGAAATATTTTCACAAGTTCACCTTGCGTATGTTTACAAGAATGAAGAATGGCTGTGAAACTAAATTTTGCATCAAGGTTGCGGCCACTTGTTGGCTTCAAAATGGTCCTGACGATGAATATGACATCTGATTTTGACATTTAGCGCGATTTGGCACCAACCGTAGGCGCCAACCCAAATGCAAAATTTAGTCGCCACGGGGATCGAACCATCAACAGTACCTTATGCTTCTTTTTTGGTACTGCTAAACCGTTCAGCGAAAACGAAACATGGTTTTGTGTCCATACATGCGTCCCTACAATATGCAATAAACCGTTTTGAAAAAGCGCGCTGAAAGACCCTCCTTGTCAGGCAGTAAAAATATCAGTAATTGGCATGAAAATTAAGCCCTAGTGGCAAGAGTGCGTGTGAAAGCTAATTGTCAACAACAATCAGAATCGGTAATTTGGCGGATTGACGACAGAGTAATTCTGCAGTAAAAACAGCTACAAGCAGCTCCGCGAGGATTTTATTGAAGTTCTGCTGCCTCGCGAAAGCTTTAAAAGGCCTCTTTAAACGAAGAAGCCCGCCCGCAGACGGCTTCGGCATTACTAGCCCTATTTGGTTCTTTTCTACTGAACATTCGGGCACACTCTTTGATGAAGCGGTGCTCAGATGAACGCTAAAAAGGCTAATGTCTGACCATCATAAATCCACTTTCTCAGAGAGTTGATCGCATCAGGTCGAAAAGGAGACTCGACGAATGTCCGTTTCAATGGCGACGAAGACAACGGCGACCGAGAGCGACAGCAGCAACAACGGGCAATGGGCAGGGTCCTGACGGAAAGCGTGGATGAGCAGATCAATTAGATGTCGCCGGAGTAACGGCCTAATCCGAATCACGGACACTCTACAGATTCGTGACGCCGCCTTGAGGATTACCACGGCTTCCTGTGGGGCCTCAATATGTAGTGTTCAGGTCTTCACCACCAGAGACGTGTTGTCGAAGATCACGCAAAAACGAATTGCGTTGCTCAGCTCAGGAATGCTCAGTGTTAAGTCTCTAAGATGAGCTCGTCTAACAAAGAGGTGCGGAGGTGGAAAAGGAGGGATATCTGTCACTACGGCAGCAGAAGACGGCTCAAGAATAACGACATTATACTCTAAACGTGGTCTCCGCTCGGCTGGGAGTTTCACTGATACCTGCGCCTCTCTTGTCTCCGTGCTCTCTTGTCCCCTCGCGTTAAATGCTCGCCTTGACACACACTCTTTTCGTTGTAGGCTCAGGTACCCATCATAAATCAACGAAAAGGATCTTTGATGTGTATGAGTTTGTTGTAGCCTGTCCAAGATTACATTAAACCTTATTAGGCTTACGTTTCGACCTCTTCGCCTTCACAAAAGATCGAAAAATCGAAAAGCAATTGAGAACGATCCTTTCATGCGCCAGACAATGTCTTGGATCAATCGACACGCTGTGTTGTTAACTTCTAAGCAATTTGTCTTCAAACGATTGTTTGGGCCTAATGAGAAATCGTTTCTAAAAAACTCGTTTCTAATTTTTCAGGCTGCTGGCAAAGGCGATGAGGCCGGCTGAGTATGGCCCCAACGCCCTGTAGGGTCGTACCCCGCGTCGCTCGCGCCTCTGCATGCGCTGCCGACCGCTTCAACCCTTGACTTTTGATGGGTTTTCTTTTCATCGTAAGCTCCGCCTCCAAGACAACCACCACAATTTAAGGATTCGTAAGAAGTTGACATCAACGTAAAGTGCATAACGTTGATATGAAGAAGCTGGATTTCCGCCAGAAAGTGCTCGAGGTATTTCTGGCGGGAAGTCCCACATTGGAAGGCCCGAAGGGCTTGAAGATACCATAAGAAAAGATATCGCTCGAAACGGAATCCAGTCTGCGGCAGTGCTACGTGACGTCGTGAAGCTTATCGCAGAACACAACGTCCCATTTAGGTTGGGCAGTAAAAGAAGAAGCTCCTAAACGGGTGCAGTGCAGTGCCAATTGTAACCCCGCTCATTGAAAAACAAGCAACCTAATGCCCCTACTGATTACCGACCTATTTCCATAACTAGCAGCATGTACTGCATGTAAGCTCATAGGAATGATGCATTGAAGATCGAATCGAGGCTTGCATTGAACGCTTTAATATACTTCCTGATGAACAATATGGTTTTCGTACGATTAGCATGTTGTTGTAGGGCGGAAGTGGTGTAGTGGCAAGTGGCGCGCTTACCACGCGAGCGGTCCGGGGATCAAATCCTGGGTCGTGAGTCGCCCGGGCCAACCAAGCCTTCCATCCCTCCGGGGTCGGTTAATTGGTACCAGACTTGTCTGGGAGGATAAAAACACTGACTTGAACATCGGCTGGCCCCCGCAAGTCATTGTATAGGCCACATCGCATTCAAACGCCACTACGAATGTACAAATGGAAGTAGAATGCGTGCCGCATCCCAAAAGGGGATCAACGGGCAAATGCTTTATCCTTTTACCTCTTATATTTGTTGTAGACCTGAGTAAGGGCTTGAAGGCCCGAAACGTCGTCATGCAAAGACAGTCCGAAGAGCTCTTTATATCAGTCCTACGCAAAGAACGTATAACCAACGAAGATCAGGAACCCTATGATATTGATCGAAAAGAAGAAGCTCAAGCGGACAAAAGAATATGGCATTTGATGCCTGTTCCAATCCCTTTTCTGAATGCCGCCATGCGTTTCTAATCGTCTACCTGCCAAAATCGAGTGTTATTGCTTTGGGCTGCGACTGGCCTGTACAATAACTTGTGGGGACCTGTCGATGCACATGCTCTATTCTCCCAGATAAGTGCATTACCAACTATCCGATCCCGGAGAGATGGACGGCTGCCCGGAGGGATGTACAGCCTATTTGGCCTAGACCACTTATAATCTGGTATTTGTTGAGCCGGGGCGTGGTTGGGAGCGTCGTTCGCTTGACACCACTTCCACTCATGGAGGTGATCAGGACTGCTTATGCGTCCAACCTCTACCCCCTGGCATTTGTCCAAAGGGTGAGTCAACCTAGATAACAGATTATGAGATGAGATGTGGATGATGGGTCTCATTGCGCTAAGCTAGTAAGTATGGGCGAGAAAATATCTTAGGAAGGTGAAAAGTCGTCACGAAATGTCACAAGTTTCAAAGCTGTCGGCAGGATTGTCGGCTAACGCCTCCCCCTCAACGGACTCAAACCCTCAATAACCACTTGCACAACTGCTCGGAGAGTGGATGTGGTATTTCTAATATGCTGTGGTAAATATACCCTGGAGAAGTAAACAAAACGCGGAGTCACGACGAAAAGGCAGCATATTAGAAATGAAGGTAGAGGCGGTAAATAGTGCAGGGAAGAGGAAAAAGCGTCTTACGGCCCAGAACCCGAAATACGAGCTCCTTCCTTGTCCATTGACTTCCGCGTTGATACGCCTCACTGGTGCTGCTCTCTCCAATGCTAACGCTCTCTCGCTCCCTGCTAAGCGGCCAGAGACAAACGGCGAGAAGATGGGCATCCTGCGATGCGATTTAATGCCCTGCAGGCCGCTTGGGGTAGACTCTACGCTGCGAAATTCTCATCGGCCCTCACCCTGGGGATCCGTCTGCCCTCCAACTGGGTATATTTCCTCTTCGTCAACCTCCGCCGTTACCGTGAAATCCTCCTCCAAGGTAAAGCAGCGTCTTGGTGGTATAATCGCTGGAAATACTACCCTGAAAGCGAGGTTTGTGGTTGAGTTCGATTCCAGCTTTGAGCGAAGGGTATTACCCGTAACCCAGCATCCTTCTGTATGGCATCGCGAAGTGCGACTAGAAGCAGTAGTTGAGAATCAAAAACGAGTTAAAGGCAAGTTCCGAGGTAAAATGGGTGGGTTATAGCGTACAATAATGAAGCTGGAGATTGGAAAAAGTAATCAAAAGAAACCCCCGTTTACTCCCCGAATGAAGTCCCCCTCTCTTC
>MU890065.1:0-11491 GCA_036418205.1 Ostertagia ostertagi
AGCAAGGTTGAAGGAGAAGAGACTTACCTCCGGAAGGACAGGCGAACCCTGTAGGGTGCGCAGTGCGCACCGACATGTAATTCGCTGCGAAAGATGCCCCGGCGAAGTAGCATGGCTCCTCCCGAGGCGCTATCCGCGCGGCACGCCACCGACTGACTAACCACTCGTCCGCATCTCTTTTGCCGTTTAGCAGGGAAGCATTAGCGTTGAGGGCAGCACCGATAAAAGCCGCATCACTGCGGAAATTAGCGGGCATGAAAGGGTCCCAGTTGTTGGGTTCCGGACCGTTTTCATGGTTATTTTATCATCTGGGCCCCACTGACGTACCGTAGAACTCCACCTTTAGGAACCTTTATTTATCAGTTTACATCAGTACCAATATTTACGAGGGAAAGAGCTGACCAGTCTATTCTTAAATGAGTCCCACATAGAATTCTTTAATCATTCAGCTGTGGCAGCAGAACATGGAGTTTAACTTTAGAACATAATACTGGTAAATAAATAACACCTGTTGTGTTTAGCACATCCTCCACGGCAGACGTCTGTCCTCAAAACAGGTTAGTTCATCTACAATAGAAAAAATAATTAGCAATAAATTGATATTTGCATTTGTTTATTTATCAGTACACATCAGTCTCGATATTTGCCTTTTGTGGCAGCTCCGAACTATATGCTAAGCGTGCTTGCCTCAATTTTTAGAAGGAATTGGTTTAGTGAAAAATGAATCCCCTCATTCCTCCTGTAAGCAAGTGATCTGGTTTTGCCATAAAATTTGGAGGTAAGCAAACCAGCCCTTTTGGCGTTTCTGCTGGGGCCGTATCCTGAATGTTGGGAAGGGAATGAGGGTCCGCCGACAGTCGACGACTACTTCAACTCGGTCGGTACGGTAGGAGAGTGATGAAGAAGTGGTGCAGCTAGGTCTAGCAGCTCCGCCAAAAGGGCTGGTTTGCTTATCCCAGGACTAAGCCTTGGAGAGGGGCGAGAGAGCGCAGGTCCGTCCTCTCTTCTTTCTTAAGGCTTTGTCCTGAGGTGAGCATCAAATTGAGGCGGTTTCAAGGACCGAGTTGAAGTAGTCCGTCGACCGTCGGGACCCCATTCCCTTCTTGACATTCAGCATACGGCCCCAGCAGAAAGCCAAAAGGGCCGGTTTGCTTACTTCTAAAATTTGTGCCATTTAGCACTGTTAATCCTAGAAGTGAATTCCTCTGCTCTCAGTATTTTTGTTGTAATTTTACTAATGATCCAGCACATACTGGTATGAAGAAAATCTGAGAGCCTTTCCAGATGACCGCTCCGTAACGAATCATAAGATTAGCGCACGCATAGAGCCGCCATCACATCAAACTTCTTTAATGCAACGCCGCCAGCGTCTCTATCCGACTTTGGAGCGGTGGTTGAGATCAACGTAAGCAAACCAGCCCTTTTGGCGCTTCGGCTGGGACCGTATGCTGAATGTTGGGGAGGGGATGGAGTCCCCGACGGTGGACGGACCACTTCAACTCGGTCCTTAGAACCGCCACAATTTGGTGCTTACCTCAGAACTAAGCCTTAAAGAGAGGACGGGTCCGTCCCCTCTCCAAGGCTTAGTCCTGGGGTGAGCAAACCAGCCCTTCTGGCGGAGCTGCTGGACCAGCTGCACCACTTGCGTCAGTACTCTCCTATCGTACCAACCGAGTTGAAGTAAACCGTCGACCGTTGGGGACCCATCCCCTCCCCAACATTCAGCATACGGTCCCAGCCGAAACGCCAAAAGGGCTGGTTTGCTTACCTCGTTGAGATCAATTCTGCTATCAATGTGGTTCTGTCAGTTTTTGAGCAGCCGCTTTACTTTTTCCGGTGTCAAAGAGAAGGAACGGTCACTTTTCCTTTTCACTGTAAGAGAGGAGGTTTCAGAGAAAAAACAATTTGTTTTGAAGAATAGCGTTTTTTCTCACTTATATATTTTCGAGGAAGAAGATATTCATGCTTATCGTAGCCACCTTTCTTCGTTGTTACGAGTGACTATATACTAAGTAATTGATATGCTCAGGCAGCCCATCTTCTCTCAAATCACCAACGACTTCGTCTACTGTGATGAGACAGCTTTCACGTGCGCTAGTGACTACGTATGATTTCAACTGTCGCTTCTTAAATTGTATTAATATCCGATTCGGCACAAATTTATTGCCTTTTTAGTCATGTCTTCCCATGGTTAAAAGTGAACGCTATGTGTGTTGCTCCGCCATACCGAAATGTACTCAAGGCACTCCTGAAATGTATTTAATTGGAAGAGTCAAAAGGTAAATTATCCTTACTATTGTGACGATGCTACTTTTCATTTTTACACGTGATATACTTTGTTTTCATAGAGAAAAATAGAAAAGAGCAGTGATAAGTAAAACACGAATTATTGGTGAATTCTCATGGAATGTGGTAACATTCCAAGTTCCTCCCAGAATTATACAAGTAGTTGATTGGGTAGCAAGCATGCAGAGGTTGGCCATCTTCAAAGCTGTGAAGTATATTCGGGCTATGGGTCATATACCAATAGACCAACCCTAGTATTACAGTGATGAAGAGCTCATGGCCCTGACATTCTGGGTCCATTTTGAAGGAGGATTCCATGGTGAGGCTAGAGGTGCAAAAGGGAATGCATTCCAAGTTGAAAAGACAGGCACAAATGACGAAACCAAATGAAGCTCGACACCTGGCCATCTTCATATATGGAGCCTTGGACAAAAGTGTTCTTACCCGTAGTGCTTCCCAATCCTGTAGCAGTGTTCAAAAAGATCCCAAAGCGTACGACACGGTGTGGTGTTTTGCCAAAGCGCCAAGAGTATGTCCACGCCGGCCAGCAAAGCCGTACCCGTGACGCTGAGGCCGTTTCACACCAACCCTCCGCCGCCTCACTCCAGCCCTTTAGCCGGGAAATCATCAGGCTATAGAGGGCGGAATCGATGGCAGTCGCCTTAATGCGGAAACAGAAGGGGTCCCGCTTTCGACTCTAAAGGACGAATTCACGATGAAAAAGCAACCCATTTCAAATTAACCTAGGGATGGTGAGTGGTACACGAAAGAAGGAAGAACCATGAGAAACGGCCCAGAACCCGAGAAATGGTACCCCTTCCTTGCCCGTTGATTCGAGCATTGATGCGACTCTCATCGCTGTGCCCTCTTCAACACTACGCTCTCTCAGCTATCTAATCACTCGCCACGTATTGAACTACGGCGAGTGATCAGATGATCGGTGGGCGGAGATCGCCGGACCCGCCAGCTTTGAGGCATGATAGGTCGCCGAGGTCAAATTTTTCCATGCGAATTGCGCGTCAGTTCGCACCCTCAGGAGGTCCGTGGGTCCCTCAACTAGGTCAGTTTCCCTTTCTTCGACCTTCATTCTAATCGTGAATTCCTCCTTTAAGGCGAAACATTGGGGTCCCACCTTCTGCTCATAACTTCGTTTCATCGTTTCTTTCTTGACTTTGACACCACTGACCACCTCGAACCTGAATTCTCATGAGCCGACTTTCCATCGTAAACTCTACTTTGGAGATTTTCCAAAAATTTCCATCATATAGCACATTAAGCGTTACTGGTAAGACCTCAGTTATGTTTAATAGGTCACGGTTCTGTTCTACAAATAACATAACCAAATGAGCCCACTGGCCATTCTTCATATATATCTTGGACAAAAATTCTTACCATAGTGCTTTCAAATCCTGTAGAAAGGTTCGCTTCATGGCTCGAATCTTTCTCGGCCGACTAAGAATTGCTTTCATTCGGGGTCGATTATTTGCCACCAGTCACCCCAGAAGGATCACAACGAAATGGGGAATTATTTTCGAGTAGACCAGACCTCGTAGGTCACTGTGCAGGCTAAATCTCATAACGACTCTACGTTCCGGAAAGGAAGTAGATTGCGTGGTGCTTGCTAGACAAGAATCGAATAACGCCTCATGTCTTGTCCTTTTAACTTTCAATCGGTATTTGCAAAATCAAAGTCTTTCTCTTTCAGATGTAGCAGCTCGAGTGATTGTGGCCGCGGCTTTTTGTGCACGGAATCCAACGTTGGTGGCGTCCACGTTTGTTGTTCATCTGGAGCTATGCCAGCAGGAGATGTAAAAAGCAGAATGCAGCCTGCCAATCCGATATCGACCGGATACTCTGGTTAGTTTCTAAAAAGATCGTCACATTTTCCTTTGTTACATTACTTGTTTGGTCTAGGCAGAGCAAGCGGCCGCGCTTTGATACCATTCAAAGAGCCGCTGCACCAGTATAAAGAACAACTTTTTAAAGATTCGCTACAGTCGCTCAGTGATATTGTTTTTTCGCAAGTCCATCCATTAAGTGCACTACTAATGCGCAGTTCAACTTATCTATCTGGTCCCTGCTGAGATCCATTAACTTCAATGTCTATCCGCTTGCACGTGGGAAGCCGAAAAGTTCGAAAGACAAAGGAACAGCGGCTGCAAACGATCAGAAATGGAATCTGACACGGAGAAGGCCCTTGCCACGACTAACTCCTCGTATGTCGCTACGGGCACCAAATGAGCGCCAGGTCTCGTTCCCCTAGGGACAAAGCCTTTCTCCATAGTGGGCATGTCCCCTTCCTGGCGATTTTTCATATATCGTAGTCAGCTGTTTTTTGGAAAGAGTATCGTACTTATGCAAAGATCGGGTCTGACGTCCTCTGAATCCTGTGATTCCTTCACTTGGTTTTTTCAGCTGACTTCTGCGTTCCAGAGTTCAACTAGACTTCATGAAGGAACCCAATTTTTGAGGAGATCTTGATGTCCCACCCCGCCGCAGAGTCATGCAATTCCTAGGGCTCAGCTTTCCATTTCCGTGCATCGGTACTTGCAGCGAAGATACTGAATCCAGTTCTACAAGAAATTTGTAACTTATTTTCTAGTGTTACTAAGTAATACTGAAATACTACTCGATTTTGAAGGATTTTTTAATGTGAAACTCATTTTTGTTGAGATTTCAAATACACACGCTTTAGGAAGCTGCAAAGAACCGAAACTTGGGCAAAAAAAACTCGAAAGCAATCAATGAACCTCAATAGATTTGTTATTATTAACAGATTGTTCGCGTGGCCGTAGTTTCTGGATAATGCTTCAGCGAACACCACACACGAGCTGGCCTGACTCTAATTAGAGGCTGGATAATCCTAACCGAGAGAGTTGCGTCACGGTCCCAATGATAAGATGGCAGCGTACGTGCTCATGATGAAAACATGGCTCCTGGAAAGCTGGCGAGTGGCGTACAGAAAAGTGATTGAGTATTGGCGTAGAAATTCGAGACATTTCCTTTTCGAGGTTACGCTCAGGTTATAACTTCCAATTTGGTGACCTCAACCCATGCAGTCTCACAACCGATTTTATTTTATGCTAACAAGGGAGGTCTTTCAGGACATGGAGCGCTTTTTCGAAATGGTTTTCTGCATGTTGTAGGGGCTCATACGAGGAACACAGAACCATATCCATTTTTCCTGAACGCCTCCAGGAATGTCAAAACATTGGTGAAGAAATGGTCCCGAGTTCGATCCCCGGTGATGACTAATTTTTGCAATATAGTTTGGCGGCCCCAGATTGCGGCCAAATGGCTCCATCGTCGACAATAGATGTAATTGTCGTGTTTTGCGGCATTTTGGAGGCCCCAACATGAATTGCAAAAATTTGTCATCACGGAGGATCGAACTTTGGACCATTTCTTCTCCCCTGTTTTGAGACTCCTAGGGGCGTTCAGGAAAAATGGACCATGGTTCTGTATTCCTCACATGAGAATCTACAAAAACCAGGGAACCATTTTGAAAAAAAACGCTCCATGTCCTGAAAGACCCTCCTTGTAAGATAGCGCTGTAACATTTATATTAACAATTCATTTATTCCTTTAACTATTGTGCAGCGGTAAGGATAGATGGCTGCACACCTGCGACAGTAGTAACGTGGTAACAAAAGTGATGGAATTTACGTTTTCAGGGTTCCTCCTTGGCGTCTAAAGTGAATGTGGCCAAGATTGACGAAGAGGAATGGGTAGTCATCGAAGGATAGACGTGTCCGTCCCATTTTGACCTGAACATTGATGTTTGTAAATAGAGTTACAGTCTCTGTTGTATTCGTAGAGTCTTCTGAAACGCCTCTTATTGAAGCCATGACTGCAAAAAGTTGAATAACAGTAATTAATAATAATATTATATTAACTCAAATTATTCAGCAGTAATTCATGTCCCTGTGAAGATTCCTTTTGTGCTTGATGTTGTTGCAAATTATTGAATCAAATCAAAGCGTGTTTTTGTTTAGATGTAGCGACTGTTCTTCTGTTGTGTTAAAGTTGAGCGCTGCTATTATAGGTTGAAGGCAGTGGGTGAGATGGCCGGTGGGCGGAGCTGGTTCTAAGGCGTTGTTTATGAAAGGGAGCTTGGAGAAGATGGGATCGGAGTCAAATGTTCGTTGTTCCCTGCTGCCAACCAGTATCAATTGTCCGTTGTTAAAATTCCAGGAACTTGAGGACCCTCTCTTCAGGTCTGGAGAGTTACTGCCACCTTCAGCTCGGAGGGTCCCCCATACGACCCCCTTTTCGACCTTTAGCCCTGCGCCAACCCCAAATACGGTCACCACAACGGGATCTGCAGCCGGTTGGCCCTACTGCCAGCGTTCCCAATTCCCCTCCCCACCAATAATGCTCCAAATTAGCTCCACTACCCAGTCCTTGCAACCATTGTCTTCGATCACATTTGTAGGGAAGCATGAAATTCTCATGAAGTTCTAATGTCAAATGTTAAAAGCACTTTTAATATGCTGGTATGAATAAATCAGACATGAATAAACCTAGTAATTGAATGTAGTTCTTAAATTATTGCAGGTGGGGTGTGATTCATCAGCAAAGGAAGCGACTTTTTTCGTTTTTTGCACTCGAAACATTTTTCGCTGCGGGACCTCAGGTCCACCGCTGTTCAAGAGTGGACCTGGGTTCTACAGCGAAAAATGTTTCGCGCTGCGAAACGCGAAAAAGTCGCTTCTTGTGCGAAAGAAGAGTCGCTTTTTGTCTAGTAAGCAATCACGTTCTTCAGGGAGTGGCAGTGACCAGTGTTGCACACATTCTCGAACCGAAATTGCCCAGGCTGGATGAGCCTTCCATCCCATCGCGATCAATACTCGTTCGAGAAAATTTATCCAAAAGAGTAGGAGCACTGGCTTCTTCTTGAGATGACCCACAAAGCCACGCCATGTGTTGAAGGACACACTAGCTATGGATCGAAAGTAAAGCGATCTCCTTCCGTGAATAGCATAAAGCTCCAGAGAAGAAAGATGTTGCCACCTTTCGCTGCTCGAAAGTACGCGACAGGGGCACTGAGCCTTATCATTTTTCGCATTGGAGGGTTTGGGGTGTTAAACGCGATACAGTCCTTCAGGTGTTCAAGGGTCTTCATCCCACTCATTTCGTATACTCTCCATCTCTGACTCGCATTCATCGGCCTCTGACCCAGGTCCCAATAGAATGCGTCCACTATCACAAGTTGAGCGAAGCCTTATTGTTCATCATTGATCTTGACAGTTTCTTCTGCTTTTTCCTCACAATCTACTCAGCACACATCCTAACACGTATTTCCGTATTATTTTTGAACGCCGCAGTCATATCTGGGCGATAGAGTAGCGTGCTCAATGTGAAAATACAACGAAACCTGTTCCCGGTATTCCGTAATGAACAAACTCCGTTATTTATTTGACAGCCGGTTACACGATTGGCTCACCTAAGCGGCACTTCCGTATTTTTGAGCATACACATTTACGCTCCTTACGTCGATCGTCGGTCGTTCTTTTCTCACCTTTACATCCTTTCTTACTCTCACATCCTCCCTCTGAGGTGATGCATCAGATCATTGCACGGTAATTGGTTCACGGCTATTAATACATATATGCGTTACTTTACTCTGTATTATACTGAGATTGTTGTGCTGATGGCGTAATAACTTGAGTGCATGGAAATATACCTAAAGTAAATTAATTAATTTATATAGTAATTTAGAGCTCCTGCATACTAGATATTTGGAAATTCTAATACTCCTGATACTGCATTACTAGCCCCCTGTTATGCTATCGTCGTTTTTCTTGCTCGGCAGTCTCCTTGAAGTCCATAGACACCTAAAAATGCTTCGCGCCTTTTTACGTTCCGAGCTGCCTAAGCAATGTCTGGTCCAATCTCTGATTGTTTATTGACAACAATTCTTTGATAGTGGTGGTGCTCCACATGTGAATTTCTATAAACTGAATCAGAAAAAATCAAAGTTAAAATTAGTGATAAATTAAGAGAATTTGAAAAAAAGCATAAAAGCCTTTCTTTGATTCTAGAGATCGATATAGCATGAAGAAAGTCTAAAACGATCATTCGGCATATTTTCCGCTCATTTGCAAAAACATTCCGTCGAGCCGGATTCGAACCAGCGACCTAAGGATAGCTGCGACTCTACAGTCCTCCGCTCTACCAACTGAGCTATCGACGGCACGCGTCAACCCCCTCCCACAGCGGCGTGATAAAAAGAGCGATCGCGTACAGAGAAAAACCACTGTAAAACACTCGATAAATTTTTCAAAATGTCTAAAAGGACTTTATGAAGGTCGTTGGCATGAAATGTTTTCAAGCAAACCTCTTTTCTAGCTTTTGAAATATGAACAATTTTTTAACTATAGATCCTCAATGTGGTCTGTGATCTTCACTGCAAGTTTGTTTGCTAATAAAACCTAATAAAGATAGCTTAACGCAATTATCTGCACTGAAACACGGAGTAGAAAAGCCTCTGAAGGCTAATTCAACTAGCAACATTTCAATAATGCAGCTATCCTTTCTATCTTTATTTATTTTTCTTTTATGTTTCTTTTTTTCCTATTTCTTTTTAAAGGGCTACTTCTTTTGACGCTTCTTCATCTGGGCAACCACTCCTCTACGCACTTTGTTGGAGTGTTAACCTTGAACTCTTTTTAAAAACACTCTTAGAAGACTCTTCACAGGTTCTTCACGAATTATTCAAAAACATTTTTTATGCATTTTTGTCGCAATCGATAGTGGTACTCAATTGACTTTGCCACCGATCGAAGCAGCCAGCGGTTGGAAACGACCTTGCCGGAGGTTTGTATAGATGGACAATAACAGCGCTGTACCGTCCGGTTCTCCGTCAGATTTTCTTGACGAAAATACATCCAAGATATGCTACGACGTTCATCGTTGTAACCTTTGGAGAACAGGTGACTACAGCAAAACGTGCCGTTGTTAATAACGACATACATTATACGAAGGACTCGTGGTCTTGTGTTTATCGCATCTCTTTTGATCAAAAATACAGAAAAAGCGGTACTTTACAGTGAGCCCCTGCAGGTGTTACCTGCTGGTTCAAAGAGTGCGTGTCAACAGGGGCGAGGGACTTTTGTTACGAGTGACCTCACACTCCCTCATCACACCTCCCATCTCGCGCCTTTTAGCCGTCGTAAGTGGGTGACCCCGTTCCATTTGCTGAGCTTAGAGAACATACTAGAACTCGGAACTTGGCACCCGAATCAAACAAAGAGAGGAGGACACAGACGCTGTCAATACTCGCGTATCAGACCTTTCTACGTCTGAAGGATTAGGTGTTTGAGGAAGCAAACTGTCTTTTCAAACAAACTTCTGACAGGATATAAATTTTTATCTTGACATAAAAAAGTTTGTGATACACATGAGTAAAAATGCCGACAATCAAGGCCTAAACAATGAAAAGGATGACTCAAGTCCACCAAAAAGGCGAACTCAAATAATAATGAGCCAACCATACCTCACGCGACGAAACTCTGCAACTTTACAGCGCTGAATTTCGTGTAGGAACAAAGAATTGTAAACAGCGCCCGGAAACTCAATAGCGTGCGTAGGTACTGATACCATTGCCACCACAATATTGTTAACTGAATTGATTAATTGTTATTTGTTAGATAGTCTATCGTCAGCCCTTACAACCACCCGTGCAGATTCAGAGGACTTATCTTTGGACCTAGCCTTCAAGAATCTCGGCCACTGCGAACTCTCTTTCTAATCGGAAAATTATCCAAAGAGACGGGCCATCGGTACCAGAGTGATACTCACTTAAACTCATTCAAATAAGCCGGTCCTTCCGCTAGGCATAAAGGACTAGAGGAAATCATCGGTACACCTTAGTCCCAATAGGTGGGTGAATCTCGTAATCGAGTTCAAAATGCTTTTCAATTCCTTTACGGGGAAAGTGAATAGACGCTCTCTTTTATATCTCCAAAACCCACTACAGCTTTAATTTGGACAAATCAGCCATTCTATGAATAACAGCTTGGTCAGAACCGCAGAGACAGGGCCGTGTTGCGACTCGAAAGCGCATAGCAAAAAAAGCAACTGGTCATAGCTCATCGATGAACTCCCACAGCTGAAAAGGCGCTGACTCCTGCGTCTTCATCGTCCCCATGCTCTCTCACCCGCGATACGTTTCTTCATCATAAACTCGTTTATTGTCTCCTGAAAGGTAGCCCTAATTTCTATTATTTTCGTGGTTTCCGTGCATTTCTCCATTGAGCGTCCTTCATTTTGATATTTGAGATCCTAAAATTTACACCTGGACAACCTCGGAAGACATTTGGCATGTGAGCACAGAAAGGGCGGTTCACTGTGAGTTTCGCCTTCAGTTTATATATCTGGTACACAAGGATTTTGCACAAGAAATTCTCTGCAATTTTTTTTCGGTCTATGAAGAAAACAGTTCAGTACAATGCCTTTCCCGGCTCTCACTCAGAACTGCTCTTATCCGCAGTAGCCTCGAAAGCTATTTGTTTCGTTGAGCTGATTAAAACTACCTTATTTGAGAACCGTCTTTTTTCCTTCAATTTTGGGAATGACTAATGTCTCTTGCAACAAAAAATCATCTAGAAATTGCAATGTTCATGCTCATAAACATAATCATAAAGAACAACACAAATCAAGAACAAAATCAATCAAGCAAAAAGAGAATTCAAACGATGTGAGAAGAAAAAATGATAAGAAAATCCTATGTACACCCAATGAAACCCTATTGTGATAATAAAAGGACGATTGTGATAATAAAAGGCGCGATGAGTTCAGAATTGGGACAATTCATCATTGTGATCGGAGAAAATCTGTGCTTTCAGAAAAGATGCATTTATAACCAGCGCACACGCATACACGCACGCATCGGTGTACGGTGACTTTGGCGAAACAGAATTATTTCATATCATTCAATAATCGATTATTCTCTAATCTTCTTCTGTGACATACGAAAAATTTGTACAATAAACTATATTTAGTAGAAACATGCTACAATTGCTACACGTGGGCGAATTTATGTCATTTATCTGGCTGGCAACGATTTTGGCCGAATAGTTCCCTCAAATTCACACATATACACGGATATGATGTAAAGTAATACATTTAAATAAGCGATAACTTATAATTAGATCGAATTCCTTTCCTTTTTTGATGATTCATCTATATGATGCTTAACTTT
>MU890066.1:0-11862 GCA_036418205.1 Ostertagia ostertagi
GAGACGGAAGTATGTCAGATAGAATAGGCTCAACTTCACTAGGTGGCTGAAAGGAGTTTGGCAGCCCCCCATTCATTGTGAAAAGAATTGTTGTTTCAACGATCATAAGCTGTGAAGTTAGGGACGGTAGTAATGTGGCCTTGGCTGCTGGTTACCACGTGATCCATGAGCTCGTGGTAACCTGGTGAAGGCTTCCATCCGAAGTTTCCTAAAACATGCGTAGAGGACCTCTGGAACCCCTCCGAAGATTCCCCGTCAGAATAGTCGAAGTGAGTTCGAACTCACTCGGAAGACGGGGTGATCACATCATGTGGCTGTAAGAGGATTGGCAGGGTGGCCATTTAAAAACTAACAGCGATGGCGGCAGAGAACTAAATAGTGCGCGAGGGTGGAGACGCAGGCATGCTGCCACCCGAATGTGGCCATCTTTAAAAAGTCCTCCGGAGCATTTTTAGAGATGGTCACATTCAAACTGCCAGGCTGCGTGGAAGTTTGAATGTGGCCATCTCCAAAAGGGAGGGTGTTGGAAAGGGGAACGGAAGCACCTTGCATTGACCCGTCAATGGTGTAGCGCCTGCGGTCCACGTTGGT
Organism: Ostertagia ostertagi; assembly: GCA_036418205.1. Classification (NCBI taxonomy): domain Eukaryota; kingdom Metazoa; phylum Nematoda; class Chromadorea; order Rhabditida; family Trichostrongylidae; genus Ostertagia; species Ostertagia ostertagi. The sequence goes on from MU890066.1 coordinate 592, forward strand.
GTTGGATCGGTCACGGGATCAATACTACGAGATGTCTAAAGGTTTGCAACCTTTGTAGGGTTATTCCTTTTCTCTACAACCCTTTCACCGTCGATAAGAAGGGCTCCTAGTGCAGTGGTAGCGATGCCGCTCATGGGACGGTGCACCGAAGGTTCAAACCCGTGTGTGACGCAAGTTTTGCAGGCAACGTGGGGGATGCTCACCCCTACACCCTAAGATTTGTAAACAGCATCAGTTTACCTTACCTGTTGTTGGAATCTTTTCCGATTCTGTGCACCCTGGTGCACTGGCAAAAACCCGGCTATGAGTCCTGTCATGCAGGGTTCAAGTCCGAGAGTGGCGCAGTGTGGCGAGGCTGGCGGTTTCAAGAAGGGTCATGTCCATGTTTCCTCGTTCCTTGTTTTCGTCAATGGGGAAAATCACCACATTTGATTGCTAGCTCAGGGTACTTTACTACTGTCCCAGATCGTCTCATTGATGTCTGCTCTCTTTTCTTGGCACCTTGTTTTTTGCCAAGCCCGTACAATGCCTAAAAACGCTTGGTTTTTTTTTTTGGCCAAGCCCGTTACAACGAATAAAACGATAGCACGAAGATGGGATGGATCCGAAAACTGCACTGCTCTTCTGACTAAAGGTCGCGTAGCAATTATGACCTTCCCTCGCGGGATCCTGTCGTAGCAAATGTCATGACACACTAAGAACCTCCCAGAAGATCAAGCAGAACGAAATTTACAGATGAAGATTAGATTAACACATTGGACGACAGCGCGGAAGACAGATATACCGCGCATTGCAGGCCATGTCGGACTCTGCGGGACATATGTATACCACGCGCCAAATGCGGTCGCAAAATCGCATCGGTCTCACGCGGCCACAGACACCAAAACTCGCATTGTCGTCAGTGTGTTAGCACGAGTATATTTAGTAGAGAAGACTGTCAAAATTTCCAATAACGAAAAGTGAAAGGCTTATTGATTCAACTTTTTGGGGCCGATGAATCATGCATGCATTAGGGAAAAAATAGCAGTGGAATTCATCAGTGCAAAAGGAGAGCTGAAGTGGAAACAATTCATGCCAATGGAAATGAGCATAAAATAGCTCGCCATCCGGAAACGGGCAGGAAAACATGTATTCAGTTCGGCCTAACGTTTCGATAAAATCGTCGTTTTTTTGCTTTCTTCTTTCTTTTCTTACTGGCCTACGCTTTTGTATAGAGCGGGATTCCCGCACAAACGGTGGAACCCTGGGCCTCAGAAGACGACGATTTTGTCGAAACGTTAGGCCGATTGAATAAATGTTCCACCTATCAACCTCGAACGGCAGAAAAACAAACACAAGTAGGAACAAAGAACGCCGACGGAAAAAAAGAGGGGAGCTCGAGACCCTCAGAAAACAGTTTTTCCATTGAAACCACTGCATGAAACGTTTTCGGTAGGGAAAACCACGAAAAACTCATTGATGGACAGCTGTGTAGCCTCGGCTGAAACCCGTGACGCAATGCCAAAAAGGCCAAATAACTGCCGCATATAACAATAGCACTCAAAAGACTGCCAGACGGGTGACAAGTTCCCCGAGTATTTAGAACGAATCGAAGGGCGTGTTAACACACTTAACGTCGATTATATGTCAAGAGTGTCGGAGTGGATGGCGAAGGAACACAAAGAGAAAACTATAAAAGCAGGTAATTAGTTAAATAGGACGAAGAAATGAAACAGAAAATGAAGGGAAGAAAGGTGGAGCAATTTCAAGCGAACTATTATTATTCAGAAACTCCATAGCTAGACATGGAAATCGCTACGATCGATTCTGCAAGCAACAGCACTGCGCAGCTTCGAAGTTCAAATACCCTAATTTCTTTAACTTCTTCAAAGCTTGTGACGAGCTCTCAGACGAGGGCATGAGAGAAGGAATCCCCTGGGACCAAGGGATGGAGTTCGCTATACGTTACTCTTCAAATGGCAATACCACAAGCTTCCTACCTCAAAGAATGGCCTTGTATAAGGTGGTATCTTATACTTTCTCGAGAGGGGCGAAAATCTCTTCAAATTTTGTCTTCAACGGAGTTATCCCAGCTGAAAGTAAAGAGAATACTATCTCATTTCCTTAACCGAGGGGATAAACGAACCAAAAGAATCTACGACGCGAACCTCTAGCCACTATGAGTCTATCGAGGAGACACTGAGTGATGTCCATGCAAAAATCTCACGAATGAAGACCCTGCGATTTTTTTCCCTTTGATCTTGATGCCCAGGACTCATAGGCAAGGTCAACCATGCGTTGCGCAGATTTTAAAATCTTTACGACCCCCTTCCTTTCGGAGGGTATCATACACCCTTGTCTGCTATTCTGGCATTTTACACTTTCTACCCAACCAGGTCAAACCGTTACGTTGGACCGATATTGGAGCGACGTTGGACCGATGTTGACCGCTCTCCGCGCCGGCATTCACTCTCGCCACCCGCGAGCCGTCTGTGTCTCCGTGCGTACGTTCACTCTCGGCATTACTCTCGTCGTCGCGTTGGACTTTGTCCAACGGACGGTTGACCCTGGGCCCAACTTCGTATAATGTATGCTATACGAAGTTATGGTAATCCCCGCTCTTTGTCTCTGCGCTTATCACCAATTACTCCGTTTTCTTATATCTTTTTCCATTTTTGCAGATGCGTTTCTGAGAATAATGGAATTTGGACTGCCTAACCTACCGTTCCCTATAAGGAAGGATATGTCCTTCTCCTACATTGCCTATGTAGGAAGAGTCCATAGATGAGTGAGGTTTGAAAGCTGGAACTTTTTGGCTTCTACTGCGGCAAAACTGCAAGTGGTGCTTCCCATCAAACATTGCGTTGATGGGAAAATCATATCCAAACGCTGGAACAGCGCTAAGACGCGAGTTTTCTAATGGAAACAGCAAGCAAAGATAAGTAAAGAAGGCAAATCGCAAAAATCAATAAGCTAGGAACATGCAAAAATTATTGTGTAAGTGAATCTGCTTGGATTGCCATCCAGTTAAGCGTTTGAGCAGCTTATGTGTGTTGGCGCTCCTAAGCACTGAAATCCAACCTTCATTGCAGTCCCGCCCATCGTCCACTTGCCTTGTTCATCGTCCTTCCAATCGAAAGATGTCGGTGGGCCATGAGGAACAGCGCAGAACCCGAGCGACCCCTTTATAACCCGCTGATTTCCGCATTATTGCGACTTTTATAGGTGCTGCCGTCTTCAACGCTAATGCTCTCTCTCTCTCTGTTGAAAGGCTAGAGACCTACGGCGAGTGATTACCAGTCGGGAAGGGGGCGTGCCGCGCCAATAGCGCCGCGGGAAAGGCCGTGCTAGATCGCCGGGGGCATATCCTTCGCTGTGAGTCGGTCCGCACCCTCAGGGGGACCGCCCGCCTTCCCGATGGAAAGTTTCCCCTTCTTCGATCTTCGACCTTATCGTGGAATTCGCCTTTAATATTGGCAGTGCTCCTTCCATACCGCTAACATTTACTATAGTAACTGTTTAGCGGTTGCAATGCCCAAGGAGATTATTGAGCTGCAGAAACTCGGGAATCTTTCGAATCAGATTGCTCTTTTTCTCTTGATGAATGCTACACAACGATGTGCATCATGCTCGTCCTCTGTACAAACTACTTCGGGAAACGAAAAAAGAGTCGAGTGCAGACAACACACCACAAGTGACGACGGCTAAAAAAAGCCACTTTTCCTTGGCCGTCGTCACTTGTGGTGTGTGGTGTGCACTCGACGCTCTTCTCGTTTTCCGAAATAGACGGTACATTCAGCACATCCTAGCTCTGGTCGCCTTCAAATGTTTTTGGAGTGTCCTTCCACCGACCACGCAGTACCTTAGCAGGGAATTGCGGTAGATGCTGTGCATTGCGCCTTTTCTAAACTAACAAGGAAAGGCTCCCAGGTCGCCATGGCCATTCAAGAAGAGATGTATACCCTAGATGTGCCTTTGAACGCTGATCTCAAATCTACCTTCCAAATCTGCTAAACGATTCTCTGAATGGAGTTATGAAGCAAAACAGCGCAACGGTAGTGGTCGGGATTCACAGTCAAAACGTCGTAGGATCGGTCCCTTATCGTGTTTACTGTTTTCCATTCTTCAGGAATACAGCTAAACGGCTTTTAATAGCTATTTAGCTGAATTCCTGAAGAATGCAAAACAGTAAACGATAAGGGACCGATCCTACGACGTTTTGACTGTGAGTCCCGACCACTACCGTTGCGCTGTTTTGCTTCATAACTCCGTTCAGAGAATCGTTTAGCAGATTTGGAAGGTAGATTTGAGATCAGCGTTCAAGGCACATCTAGTGGTATACATCTCTTCTTGAATGGCCATGGCGACCTGGGAGCCTTTCCTTGTAAGCTTTCCTCTGACTTTAGAGTGGAGCACTTTAAGCGAGCTCAAGTAATAGGTGCCCTAGTCCCATGCAGAGAGTTGCATACGATCGGTTAATGTGGACAGCAAAAAGGAATAAGGGCTGGTTTATACTTCTCTCCGATGAGGTTTTCTGGAGATTGTATCTGTCTGGCTTGGCGTTGCTGGGGATTGCTCTTTTCAGAGACAGAGTGATTCGTAGAGATGCAACGTTCTAATTATTGTGTATTAGGGTCGTAATAACTTCGTATCAGAGAAGAGATATGGAGCAAAAATACCGATCCAAAGAGAACCCATGAAGAACTTTGACGCTAAAAATTAATAAATGGCCTACTCTACTGCTACGTATGTGAAGGAAAGGAGCATTGGCGGTCGGATCACTTGACGTGTTAGCACGCTACTTATGAATATTATATGTAGAGAAACTTCCCAGGCGTTCTTATACTGTAGGCCGTTGTCACATTATTCGCTGAACACGGAATATTATATGAGCTGAAAATTCCCGCTAAGTCCAAAATTTTGCCATCTGTTCAACGTGTGTCATAGTAAATACCATACAAGAAAATACGTCCGGCCGCTTAATAAGGAACAAAGGCAAAGAGACAAAAAAGAACGAACTGGTTCATCATTTCTATGTCGTTCGGAAAGTTTTCCTCCGAAGGGCTTCCCGTCAGGTCCCAGCAACAGCAGGGTGAAATAGAAAAATCGCTTGAGGAAACGACAACGGCTCGTCGAGGATTTCTTTCACGCTCTCCCACGCGGATGCTCACTCTCGCCACCGCGAGCCGTCTGTGCTCTCCGCGCATGCATTCACTCTCGACACTACTCTCGCACAGTAGAGAGCCATGGTCGAGGAATTCCTCGACCGTTATTCACCCTGCTCCGCTGATACATCCATAGACCGCAATGGTTTTTGAGGCCGGTTAGGTACCCCTAGAAGACAAAGCTAAATCTGCTTCAGATTTAGTTTTAGCGGTACCTTCTTCGATGAGATCATCGGACCAATCCTCGCACAAATAAGGTTGCAAATTGTCTCTTAACTGCGAGTTTCCGTCACAAACTGTCTGTTAACTGCGAGTTTCCGCCAACAAGTCAATAATACATGTTATTCCATAGTAATTACATTAATCATTTGAATAATTCTAATGAGAAAATCAACCAGTGAAACACAAGTTTCTGATTGAAGATATAATATAATAGAAAGAATGAATAAGACACTGAGACGCACACCCTTCTACGGCGGCCGCGAGCGAGATAACACGAAAAAAAATCAGAAAAAAAAGACAGAGCAAACGGGGACAGCGGGGAAAGTGAATTCGAACGGACTGCTCACAACGTAATCGATCAATGCAGCTGCCGGTAATCAATAGTAGTTTCATCGATCTATGGATCGATACGTGCACAAAGCTGCTAGTTTAGCTACCTACGACGAGAATAAGAACGATCGATTTGGATCGATCCATAGATCAATGATAAGGTGATAACAACGGTTTTGGCTGTTTATGTACGTGGCTTGAATGCAATACATAAAAATGCGCAAAATTGATGATTATGGGGCGTGGCCTGATCAATCATCGATCGGCGTACAAGATCAATAGGGAAAATGTCGACAATCAATGAGCATTGCGTCTAACTGCATGTAGGAAGGACCTAAGGCATATCGTAATGACGTCATCGAATCGCGTGAACGCTCATGGGACTGGCTCCGCCCCTTTGGGTGTAGCCACGCCCATGCGCGTCCACAATGCGAGTCAACTGCGTCTAGAATGAATAGAAACCTAATCGGCTATGACCTACAGTAAACCCAGCAACATAAGAAAATATGGATAGGCAGCTCGACAAGTACCTATGACGGGGAAAATCAATAAAATCAATATTGAAAACATACAAATAAATGAACAAAGTTTTCACATTCACAACCGTAATAGTATTTAGCAACAAGCTGTGCGATTATATGAACGAATAAAACTCTATTGGACCAAACGCAGCGCGAACGCGAATATCTGTGTGAATCAAGTAAAATCAGCAATAAAATCCGGAAAAAACGGTGGCGACGATGGTGACGAACGTATATAAATGTATATGTATGTATGTATAACCTCGACGCGAGAGGACTAACTCCTCCTGACTAGAGGATAAGACGAGCATAGGAGAAGAAGAGACGCAGAGAAACAGGAAACCGTGCATCATCACAGATAGGAGTGGTTATAATGGAAGGAAGTGTAAAGAAGGTGCGTAGAGGAAACGAATCGACAGTACAGTAATCTAAAAATCAGAGAAGAACTTCGACGGGGCCACACATAGGAACAGTTGTCCGAAGGCGGTCGGTCAGCAAATAGCGCAACAGCATGGTTTCTTGCCACGTCGTGAAGCGTCACCGTTCGGCCGAAGATCTTGCATTTCGGATGGACCTTTGCCTGAAGAGAATTGTTTGGCTTGTTTTTGTTTGTTGGTTGCGAGAAAGCGAGAGATGCGGGTTCTAGTCCTGCCTGGGGCGAAAGTTTTGCTCACATCCCAGCATTTTTGTGGAAGAAGGTTTGGATTTTGCTTTTGTATTATAAATGCATTCACGAAACAGTGGTCGTTAATTTTCCCCAGTTTCCCGTTCGTCACACCTCTGCACGCTAGGTACCCGACAACACGCCCGTCGCGCGGCGAGAAGGCAGAGACGCAGACGGGTCAGCGGACGAGTCGCAGCGCGTACTGTAGTGATTTCGCGTCAAGTTAAATAGAATGTACTATAGTACGTCCACATCACACAGCACGCGCTGCGACTCGTCCGCTGACCCGTCTGCGTCTCTGCCTTCTCGCCGCGCGACGGGCCTCCTGTCAGGTACCCTTACTTACGCAGTCCCGCCTTGCGACGCATGGAGAGTTTCAAAAAACGAGACTTCACACCCTCGAAGCACCGCCCTCTCATGAACTCCACTGGCCGCGAGTCATCATCTCGGAATGAGAGAAGTGGGCATCAATGAATATATATGCTGTAGGCATTCCGAAGAGGGGAAGACGGCGGCTAGCTTCCGAGCAGGGAAAAATTGTCGCAAGAGGCTGAAGTCAAACTCTTCATAAACTATGCCAGAATCAATATTGAGAGTTCATATTCAGCTAAAAGCTGACATTGATTTTTATGAAGAAAAACGCTAATGCTAGTGAGAATTCTGACGCAGAAAGTCAGAAATTTGGGAAGAATTTAGATATAAAAAAAAAAAAAAAAAAAAAAACAAAAAATAAACAAAAGAAAACTGTCGTGACTGAGAAGTTTTCGTGTAGTTCGCGAAGATGTGGGTGCACAATGAAGTGATAAGTAAAAATGATGCCCACCTTTTGCGCCTTTTTTTGGTCGTCGTCGTTGGCTACCGCCTCGTCTTGGCGTGCCTTCGTCATCCTCGTCGCCACCCGTCTCCAGCTTTCGCAGCCACTCATCAGGGCTCATCGGCTTAGGCTTGTTGCTTTGCTGCAAAGTAAGCAACATATTTCTTTCTGCTGTCCAAGAGCTATAAGGTGATGGCTGGGAAATTAACCTGGGGGGGGTATCAAGTATCGATATCACCTACCACTTCGCGATTGCCGTGCAACGCTGGCGGTAATGCATTGACATCGGAAGAGACGTCTTCTTTTGACCACGACCTAAAATGGTAAAATGAATCCAAGAAAATCAATAAGCACTCCTTTCCAAGGCTTGCTGAAATTTCTCGAAAAGTCCAAATTATCGCCAAATAGCCCATCGCTTTCTCAGGAAACGAACCGTATGATGTCAGCGCCTTCCTTCTGTGCTTCGATCCTCGCCGGGGCCAACCCACTTCGATCGCGTAACGAAAGACGTCGAATTGCGCCTCGAGCCGAGAAAGGATTGTCGCCACCGGTGGCAACTTGTTGCGGTGACTCGAACTTCTTCCGCCTGAAAATACCATGAATAGTTGGAATCACATATCAATCAATAGCCATCAAAAGCACAGTCGTACCGTCTGCTTTGTCGCCGACTATCGCGCACTCCGAATGCCATTCGCTTCTTGCGGGCTTCTTGTTGTTGCATCGTAGCGATAACGGCACGAGTGGTCTCGTCCTCGCATAAATCTACAAAATCATTGGTCAACTATTGAAAATGGAATTACACAATTGAAGCCAAAGAGCAGCTCTCTTCCTGGAAGATTGTCTGTTACAGAGTGCAAGGTTACAGAGTTTCAAATATTAGGTTCACACATGAGGTCAAGGACATTTCCTAATAAAAAAATGCAAGCAGAAAAAATGAGGTCCCAGTGGAGAATGGACCTTCCGCCACTTCCCTTTTCAGGAGACAAAAGGGAGCCGCATTTCAGAAAGCCTAGCAATGGAAATAATCCCCAATTTCTCTCTCTCTCATTTGTGATCATGGTAAGAGACAGTTGAGGAAAAAACTCGCTGACTGCAAGAAAGGGGCCATACAAAAGACGGCGAGAGAGAAGACTGAGCTTATTTCACCATCGAAAGGCGCGTGATGGACTGGACCTTGCCGCTCGCCCGAGTTGACCACTGCTTCCCGGTTCCCTTAGCCAAAACCTTGGGCCCAATGCCTTCCACTCATACAACCTGATCTGACTCGTCGTACCTACGGGATATTTCTCTGTGCTTCATGTCAGCATTATGGACGAATCTGATGGTCTACTCCTGCAGCACCCACATGTTCAACTCTGTGGCTGTTGCTGGAGTACCTACTCCCGGCGCTATCGCCTATGGCAGAATCGTCTAGAGTTCGGCTCAGGAGAGGGGGGGATCCAAAGGGAGGAACATTCTCACGCGCTGTCCCCCCCGCATGAGGATCACAGGTAACCGACAGCCAGTTAGGCCGTTTGAAGATAAATGTTATCAACCGTAGTTTCCAATAGCATCGCTACTTAGATGCCCCCTATTTGCAATAGCGCTCTTACTCACTTGGCCGCCCGAAACCTTTTCGTGTTACTTCAGATTTGCTCTTGTTCGGAGTTTGGTGATGTTCCCCAATTTCTCAATTAGTAAAGCGGACTCCCGTGATGAGAAGATTGCGGCGAGCCATCTGTCCATGCGGGTCAGCTCGAGTCAGTAAAAACTAAATAAAATCAAGCAAAATTCTCTCTACCTAAAGGTGCTTCACCGCTGCTCGTTTTGGCATTGATGTCGCCTCCATATTCACAAATTAACTCTACCAAGTCCGGCTGGGCCCAGCATGCAGCGGCATGCACCGGTTGCCAGAGGTCATTGTCTCTGAAATGTGAATTGATTCGTATAAAAAGGCTTGAGGCAATTTTTTTATATCCACTATTTTCAGCGCATTTGTCGTATAACTTCGTATAATGTATGCTATCGATCATTAGTTATCTGATTTGCATAAAATAGATAACTTATTCGTTGCAGCTGAACAATGTTATGTATACTTTTTTTTCGAAACGCACACACGCACCCTTCTCCTGAGGCATCGCACATCAATGTGTCCCAAGGAACGTCCATCCTGTCAATCTACACTTTAAATCTAAACTTCGAGGTGACTTGCACCTCACCCCAAGTGAGCAATGCACTTCCGTCTCTTGATAAGTGGATGTTCACCGACGATGCTGTAAGGCCTGTCTAGATGCATCTTGCACCGAGTTCTGAGTCTACGCAGCCCTAACCAGGACCATCAGTACGTATCGCTCAGAAGAATCCACGACGATCCGCTCCCTTTTTTAGACCGACCCGATATCCGCTTCTACACCTTTCTATGTCTATAGGCACTTCAAACACCTTACATATTCCCATCAATAATGGGGTCGCAGACTCAGAAGCACATCGATCGTGAGTTGGTAAAATACCAAGAGATTTATTAATTTTTTGAACATTGTAACTTCTGCGCCTTCATCACTTCAACACATAAAAAAACCCTCCTTCATCACTTCACAAAAAATCCTCTTTCCATATCTCCCAAAAATACAACATGAGTCCTAAAATTCCACCGTATTTGGATATGTCACAAATACGACCCCCTTATTACCCGTTAAGGATCCCTAATGGAACCCTCTTCTCTGCCTTCATGAAAGCGATTCAGTGAGAAAAAATCAACCTTAAAAATAAAGGTATAGAACTAGACCGAAATATTTAGCAACTAGGACGAAGATTTCGATTTCCGTCCATGTTGTGACTTTTACATAACCTTTTCTACTTTAAGGAGGAACAGGTGAAGAACAAAACCAACAAAACCAACCGTGAAGTCGCAGGCACTCCGCATCGCAACAGGAACGCGGCAACGTCGTAGTAACCGTTTGCAGCGGCTGTGTGCAACTGAAAATATGGACCTGTACCAAGAAGGATTTTCAGTGGTTCATTTAGAGGCAAGATCCGGAACTTCTGATTAAAATTAAGCCTTTTCCCAAGAAAAAACACTAAGATGTGTACAACTAGCGGGATGATTTGGCAGGCCGAAGAGCTAGGGCTCTAAAACGCAGCATTGGTCACGCAGAGCACCAGTGTCCCTAACTACAAATCAAAGCTATTTCGCTTTGCCACTACTGGAGAGGGGGACTTTATTTGGGCCCCTCACACTTCTCTTCTCCACTGTCACTTACCAGGAGGGTCCCTCAGGGGGTGCCAAGCCTTGTCAAAACGGTCTTTCGCATGATAAGGACACATACGGAACCACAGAACCATGGTGAATACCAGAAAAGGAGGTCCCTAGTTCGATTCCTCGTGGTGACAAATTTTTGCATTTCGAGTTGACGTTTCAAAATTCGCGCAAAATGGAGTTAGCATGAATAATGAGTACCATATTCATAATTAGGACCTTTACAGAGGCAACGGCCCCTTTAGTGTCACAGCTTTTTCACTAGTTTTTTAATCAAAGTCTACATATTTGTAAAGGTTTATTGGTGGTCGTAATTATGAATATGACACCACATTATTCAT
>MU890069.1:0-11293 GCA_036418205.1 Ostertagia ostertagi
CATTCTACTTCCATTGTACATTCGCGTTTGAATGCGATGTGGCCTATACAATGACTTGCGGGGGCCAGCCGCCGATGTACAAGTCAGTGTTTTTATCCTCCCAGACAAGTCTGGTACCAATTAACCGACCCCGGAGGGATGGAAGGCTTGGTTGGCCCGGGCGACTCACGACCCAGGATTTGATCCCCGGACCGCTCGCGTGGTAAGCGTGCCACTTGCCACTACACCACTTCCGCCCTATCAATTAATATGGTGAAAAAATAGTGCTCAGTGCTGGTTGACCGATCTGAAATGCGCCGCGCACCCAACCAAAACCATAAAATCAAAATTGATTGAAGGACATGAAGACGCGATGGTTGGTTCCCATCCCCGCCACGTCTGATTGGAATAACGGCCATAAGAGAATAGAAGAAGTGTTGGCTTCAATGGGATTCGATTTATAAAGCACCTTTTTCCTGCCAGAAAACGTGAGGGAGACGGAGTGGTCACCGAGGAGCGTATTGACGCCTACTGACTGGAAAACGCCAATTTTCTCACTGCAGCAAGGCACTTCAATTTTTTCAGATGATATCGAAAAGCACAGAGAAACCCATTGTATCCCGCAGAAAGAGACTCTGTGTTTGTGAATGTAACCACGTTTTCGAAGCTGCTTTCAAATTTACACAGCAATCAATATTGTCAGGGCTCGATCTAAAGTTCAGTTCACATTAACTGCTACAGAAACCTATGACGCATCTCCCCGGAGCCATTCGACGTCATAACGGGCTCTCACAGCATACACTTCATGCGCAAGTACGCAGCTGACTTTTTCTCATCTCAGGTTCACGCGTCCTTCACGTTCAGATACTCATAGCGTCATAGAAATCGCACGTGATAGTCTCCACATTCCTTTGCCGCCATCTCCAACGCAGCAATCCCCGTACGTAACCGAATAATTTTCCACTCGTTTCGCCACAGCCCTCATCTTGGTCAAATGTGCAAATTCCCAATAAAAAGGGGGTCGTATGTGTAAAGGGAGGAGGCGGACAAGGTCACGTCTGGTGGAATCGGTAAGATTAGGATTTGGAATTTTTTGAGGAATGTTTACACTAAAATCCAATGGCCCAGTTCCATTTTTGCGGAAAGGCCCATGGTTCTTGCCCAGTTTCGCCTTTCCTGCTCGGAAAAGGTTTCATAACGAAATCCTATTCCAAAAAGCAAATATTGTAGCAAAAACAACTGAAGTAAACACAAATGAGCAACAAATTAAACAACGTCCAGGCAACGCTCATTTTGCCAGCGAACTCACCATCAGGAGAACCTATCCACAGAATTTCAGGGTAGAAAGGGGATTTTTTTGAAATTTCCATGAGATTTGGAAAATCAGAACTTCGAAAAACGACCATAAAAATCTTCTTGAACAAACGCCAGTTTTGACCTTCTTGCCTCGTTACTCGTCCCGACAATAAGGTCTTTCGAAGCAGGAACACCATTTTTTTCTCAACTAGTTTTGCCTAAGGTCGGCGGTAACGCAGTAAGAAGTGGCGCCGTCAAGTGCGCACAAGATCTGGGGATCAAATTCTGGGTTGAAACCAGTCCAAGAGAAGCTTTCCATCGCAACATGGTCGTTTTTTGGCATCAGACTCATCTGGAAGTGTAAAAACAAGAACTTGTACATCTGCTCAGAAATACGCGATACAACCCAAAAAGTGATTCATCAGCCCGGATGCTTCACTTATGTTTTTTTTCCACATCACCCATTCCCTGCTGTACTTACTCCTTGCTATTGTCTACTTTGCTCCGCAAAACATTATTGTTTACGAAAATTTTCAATGCACTCTATGAATCCTTACATATGCTTGACATAATTGCTCCCATGAATCCTGTTTGGGCAAATTTGAGCGAGTTGGAGAAAACCACCACACAAGTGGAAAAAGGGACAACTACGGGATTACTTACAGATGAAGGTTTTAAAATTACGCATTATGGGAAATACAGTCAATCACATAACCAATCTGCCCACTTGCGTTTCATATCGTATTACCCCTTCGTACAACAGCTATTCAGAAGCGATACAATGAAAGTGATAGAGAACACTAGCGTCAAATTCTCAACACAACCTACGGACGTCACCAAAAATGTTGGTCCGCGTACGTGTGGGCTTTCCGCGTGCTTAGTTACAATCGAAAGACGGTTTTCCCTGTATATTGCAAACACCTGCAGAGCAATGCTTCAGTAAGGCAACTTGAGAAAACCCATAAATATCCTACAACTGTAGGGATCGAGTCTAATTCTACGATTCATTCATTGCTAAAAAGATCAAAGTCGGGGTTCACTGTTCGGTGTTCAATCACAAGAACAGGACCGATTTAGCATATTCGATTAGAGAGAGAGAAAGTAAGATCAAACAGTACTTGAAGGAGTCCAAGTATGACCTACACGTAATATTATTGTGGAAGGATCATCAGAAAATTGTCACAGCAACTTTTACGGAAGCTGACTTAATGATGAGGAAAAGTATGGAAAAAAAACTTGCTGTAGTTGTAAGAAAGGTAAAAGCAAAACGTAATATAGCGTTCCATGGCCTCTAATCCAGATATAGTCTCTGACATGGATTCGAGATCAAGTTAACTTGGCTAAAGCAATGATAATGATATCGATCAAATAAATATAAAAACGTCAATTTGCTCGATTACTCGACAGCTGCTCAAATATTCGGTCGCTCTGGACTATTCTTACAGTCCATTGTACGACTACCATATTACCGTTTGCTTGTCGACAAATGGCTGTCACATTAATAGACTTCAGTTTGTTAAGAACACTCCTCATGAGTAAAACTCAGTTTGCACGATGTTAGTAATTAAAACAGCCCGTGACAGCAAAAAAAAAGAAAGGAAGAAAAACACTGGCAGACATTTAATGACAACGAACATTGAATAAGTAAAAAGATAAATTCACCTTTCGGAATACTTCTAACCGTACGGCTTCCTCTAAACGGCACGGCCGTAACCATTGGAAAATGTCTTTGATTTCTTCGTGTAACCTGGAAAAAAAGCTCTCACGAAATTTCTCTGATCATTGAAATATTTTGCATTTCCATGAAATCGCATCCTTTATTTGCCATTTGAGATAATTTTCCATTAACTAGCCAATCATCCTGAGCCGTTCCAGCAAACAAACTTGCCAAGCTCACTACCCGCAAAACAATCTTCGCTTCAGAAAAATCCTCTCAGTGGCATCTTATAAATGTGGAGCGATAACGATTGACGATTGACGTAATGATAGTCGGGAAGATTTCTCGACGCTCTCCTCTTTACTAGCACTATTTCCAACGCTGTCTATAACATGAACGTCACTAACACCCAATCGATTACTATGTATTACCAGCACAGTAAACAATAAAACTTCCTGGTGCCACCTCATCTACTTCATTTGATTCAGTAGGTTCTATTGATTGTGTCAAATGCTGCTCTTACATCTACGCTACTTTTCAGGCCATTTAACCCAGAAATGATAGGCGTCGACACCCAGTCACAGTCACAAAGGAATCTTACGATAGCGCTCTCAGTCATTCATTAACGCCGATGAATCGACGAGAATCTTCACACCATAACGATGATAAAAGACCGCAATTAGCCGAGTTGCCTGCGCGGAATGACCACGCTAAATGATTGCGAGAAAGTGAACTGTATAATTAAGAATCTCGAGCTAACACCAGCATTGCCAAATGAACAACCGCATCAGGTTAAAGGAAATGAAAGTAGGGTTAAATTCTGAGTAAACAGAGCCCAGGCAATGATTAATTTCAACGTTTTTTCCTAGCCAACAGGTTGGATGAAATATTTGTTGATGATCCGCCTTTTCTCTAGGACCGCCCCTCCACCAAGGGCTAAAAATCTCGAGGTTTATGCCACCTTAAAGATTTTGAAGGCGGATTTCCTCGAAAAGCCGGGCATTTCTGCCTAAAATTCGTTGGGTAATCAAACCTTCACGTGTCAATTGGGGCAAACGATACCGGAACGATACGCAAAACCACGTTTCCTTTGAAAAAAGCGAGGTGATAACTAGCGCCAAACGTCACCAAGCAACAATTGATAAGCCTTAAGTGGTTAACATAGAACGACAACCATTACGTAGCCCAGCCAAAAACTGAACAAAAACCAAACTAAAGCCCACTCGTCGGCTATTACGACTACTCTTCTTCGTTCGAAGACATCTGAGCAAACACTGTTCAAGTCGATGGTGGTCGTCGTCGCGGTTTGCAAGCTGGCTGCAGCACTGTGGACGAGGAGCGAGATAAAAACCGAATATACCTCACGAGCTCCCCAACACACGCCCACGCTTCTCCCTCTCATTGCATAAAGTTTAGTGCTATCAGCATTTACATCTACACTCACCCCTCTATCGAGAGATTATAGCGTTTCGTTGACCATGGAGCGACGATTTCATCATAACCAAAGAGACGGCCGGATTTCTCCATGTACCAGCACTCATCTCGTGACGTCGAAGGGGACGCTTCGGGTGAAGACGTGATCACGGACGCCACGAGACCACCGGCTGGTTCTGGGACCATCTTCATAGAAAACCACGCCTGGAAGCGCTCAGATGCGATAATCTGATCAGCAGCACGGTCATAAATCTTCAAGAGCAACATGCGAAAATTCTTCTCTTTCTCGGGTCTTTCGCACGAAAAACTGCTACGCAATTGAGATAGCAATCAAAGTCTTCACACACACACATACACAGACCACACACATATTTACGCAGTGTTGTCACAATCAATCGGTAGGTAAACAAAACCTCGATATGTATACAGATTCTAATCAAAGCGAGTATATACGCCATAAAGATCATCAATAAAACGATCTTTATCAAAAATAAACGGAGAAATGTAATTCTGGAGAGGACGAGCCCGTTGAGATGCGTAAATGCGTAAAATAGCCTTATTTTTAGACGGCTCCAAGCAATGAGAGCTAATTTTCACTCCACCAGTCGGCTGCCAACAAAAAATGAACACCCATTCCGACTCGACAGCACAAGAAGACCGGAAAGAATTCCTGATCAATCAATAGCTACTAAAAACCATTGCGCCCTTGCAGCATCATCGGAATTTCCCAAAAAAAACTCATCTGAATCGCATATGGATTACTTTGTGTGTCACCAAATGATGACTAAACGAACATTCATTTCATTAAAAATTGCTCTTGAATGGAAGAGAGGCAGCGCCACAATAGCGCGACGATTCAGCACATATTTTTCGACTGATCAATGAAATGATCACACCTTTTGGCGGCTTTTCAATGAAAAAAAAAAAGGAGAAGAGAGAAGGAAAAGAAAAATGAGCATGAAATGACAGAAATAAAATGGAAATCCAGGCGCGGAAACAAGGTATTGATCATTGGAACGTTAAAAATCGGCTAATTTTAGACAGGAGGGGAGGCTTTGGGCAGCGATGGCTGGCAATAAGAACAGCACCACGCACTGCAAGTTGTAATAAACGGAATAATAGCACGATATCCAGCGCCAAGTAACTTCTTATGACTGCCACGACGAGGTGAACAACTTCAAAAGGCACCAGGTAAACGACGAGGTTCGAGCGATTTAGCTGAAGAATTCGGTCGGCTATTTCTAACTAGTCGGACAGAGGCGACTTCGAAACGGTGTGCAGCGGCGGCGACGACGGGTGGCGCCGTCCGGGCCGCTGCGGGAGTGTCAGCGAGGCGAGAGAGCGCGGAAGCGCAGACAGGCGCCCACCCGGTGCACCCAACGATATGCCACCGCACGCTATACGTCGGACGGCTCTATCCGCATCGATCGATCGCTTGAGAGGGTGATGGCACATGATTACCAGCATTTTCAGCATCTAGTAGGCTATTCAAGAGCATCCCTCGACTCGAGAAGACGTCCGAAGATGCACAGAGAAGGCACTGAGCATGTATGGTATAGATCGCACTTCTAGCGTACGAGGCGCCAGAGAACACTTCGAAATTTCGAAAGACTAGTTACTTTTGAAAGTTCTTCAAGTGTCGGTACGCTTTTCATTCGTTTTAAAATTACGAAGAGAATCTCATGCTTAATGAAGTGAGCACGCACGTGTGCGTTCGTCTCGAGAACGGAACCCTCTACCCTCCCCTAATAAAGAGCCTTGTCAAGCTTGTTTTATCCTAAACCTGTAAATTCATCCCATCGTTTTCGGCAAAACCATTGTCTTCTGTAGTCTAGTGCGCTGCTGCAACAAGAGCACCTGCAGATTATTCACTGGGACGCTCTCGCAGTACACGGAGGCATTCTCTAGGACTAGAGTGTGGTTCGCTAGGACAGAAAGCGCATATTCCGCTTTTCGTAACCGAAACTTTGCCCCCCCCCCCTAGGTCACCCCTAGCTCCACTCGTAATAAGTGGTGGACCTGGGTATCCGCAGCGGAAAAAGTTCCTCCTGCGAAAAGCGGAAAATCGCTCTCTGTATAAGTGAATCTCACCCCTAGTAATAACCCTAGGAAGGGCAGGAACTTTGAGGAAAATGAAAATCACTCACGCACCCTGGGGCCAGGTGCAGCAAGCCTCAACTCGGGGATGGGTCCCCAAAACTGCATCTCTGGACACCTCCCCTATTCTCGACCATCGCTGGGGCTTGCTGCACCCAGCCCCTGGAGTCTTTCCTCCCGTGCTTAAGACTTAGAATCGTTTTTAACAAGAAGGAATGTTTTCGTGGTCTTGCATGCATCGCCACCACCCCGTATCTTGCGATAGCGCCTTCACTGAATTTTCGCAATCGGTTTCTAAAAAATTTAGTATCACAACATTTTGAAGCCTCTGCGCTCTCTCGCGGGTCCCTCTCCTCTCCAAGGCTTAGTCCTAGGGCATTCACCCGTTCTCTAATCGTCTGTGCTCTAGCCATCGCGGCAGGACCATTGAGGAAAAATCAAGTAGTCCGTAAACCGTCATCCTCTCCATTCCGTTGTATGACATACCCTCCCTTTCAAAAACGAGAAGAGCGTCGGGTGCAGACCATACACCACAAGGGACGACGGTCTCCACACATTGAAATGCCTGTGTGAGCTGTATTTTATCAGTTGCCAGAAAAAAACCAGATTCACTTGGATACTGTCATCAATTGTGGTGCATGGTCTGCATTCGACGCTCTTCTCTTTTTTCGAAGTGGAGGGTACTTCTTTTTGCCCATCCATCGGCTTTTTTTAACAATTTTCATGTATCTCTAACCCATCCCCTATTTTTTTCACCATAAACTCAGTTGTACAAAAGGTCGTTTATCCTTGACGAGTTTTCAGTTCCGGAAGATTGAATTTCGCCACCGTCTTGGCAAGGTATGCTTCAAGAAGAAACTTGGACGTTTGACTTTGGCCATTATTTGACGTCGACTCTAACTTCGCAACCTCAGTGTCTCGCCCCAGCACTACCTCATTTGCAGAAGACTTAGGAGTGGAGCGAACAAGTTTGAAACGTTTCCTTTCAGTAATGTCACTCATTAGCAAAAGGACGTCATGGTGGGAGCTTGACGTATAATGGTTTCCCTTTACACTCAAGGGACGGGTTTTTTTCACCATTTCTGAACTCATTCTTTATCACTTCTGGACTCACTGATCGCACTCATATTTCTTTTCGGACCCCGCGAGGTGAATTGAACGCAAAGGAGGTGGTCTGAATCAAGGAGGCCTAATAATAATTATACTAGTAGATTACCGAAACTCAAAACGCCGGTGCTTCTCTCTTGGATTTAATGAAGTTCCTATTTTTTCGGAAGAGTTTCAAATGCAGTGCTCAACTATAGAGTCCGCGAAATGGATTGAATACCATTTCACCGAATTGCTTCGTCGACCAGTCTTTTTCAACATAATTCGAGGATCTAATAGAATAAGTGGAGACGTTCAAGCCCGTTCGATCAGATCACCCAAAGCTTAGTGGTGGCTTAACCCTTGGCTTAGGCTCATGCTTGTGCTCGAACGTGTCTTATGCTTGATGTAAGGTAAGGCTTGGGATTTAGCATAAGTGTGGGCTTGCTATGAGCAAACCAATGGTGACCTGAGGAAATCGCAAGGCTCGTTACTCGGCCAAAAACGACTAGGTGTGTCGAGCGTCGCTTGGTATTCAATAATTTCTCGAGATTACCAATTCTCCAGTTCAGCTTTGGGTATGTATAGTGCTCAAACGTGCCCTGTTACCGATTTTTTTTGAAGTAGGATTAATACTGCGCAAATGCTGAAGTCTGCTCCTAGTTTATATGTTTCCTCAATGCGACTCCTGTAAAGAGTGGAATCTTTTGTTCTTGAAATTCGACCATGATGACATTACATTTAATCGTAGCTGTACTCTTCGCCTTTCTCTCTGTCCCTCGTAGTGAAGATTTCCAAGAGTTTAGATTGATTTTGGTTTGTTTGTTTTGATTTAGTTTAGATTGGATAACATCCAGTGGTTCATTAATGTGAAGTCGCCCTATTTGAAAACGTAATAAATCAAGAAGATGGTGGCCATCCGAAAAAATCCTTCTAAATCTCACTTCGAATCCAGTCTAATTTTATAGTCACGTTGTTACCTTGAGGGAATCATCTCGCGTAACTGGAACTCACTCTTTTTTTTAGATCGCTGAATAACCTCGTAACGCCTCGGGAATTCTGTGTGTAGATCACTGAGATTACCGTGCCATGACTTGGCCGGCGATGGCAATTTGTATTGGTTTTTATTTTGGGTGATGCGGAGGACTTTTATGGGGTGAGTACGACAGGCATTAATACAATGGTAAGAATCTTTATTGAGTGGAGACTGGATGTTTTGTACATGGGTAACCTAGTTCAGTTTCACTGAATCTTCCAAACTTGCTAAAACTAAATTGTGGGTAAGGGTGTGGTTCACTAGGACAGAAAGCGACTTTTTCGCGTTTCGCAGCGCGAAACATTTTTCGCTGCGGGAACCTCGGGTCCACTGATGATCAGAGGTGGACCTGAGGTTCCCGCAGCGAAAAATAAACGCGAGAAATTCGCTTTCTGTCCTAGTGAACCACACCCTGTGGGTAATAGTATGTACACCGCATTGAATGGGGCCGTATTAGGTTGTAAAGCATGCAAGTACAGAACGCGAATTCCCGAGTTCCTCTAGGTATTGTTAATTCTCCCACACGGCCACGAAGTATGCTACGCCCCAATTTCCTGTTGATCACTCCTCACATCGAGTAATCAGTCAGTATGGAGCTTGCCAAGCGCACGGAGGGTGGGCCGGTCGGTGTCTTTCGGAAATCGAGAGGGAAAATTCCCCATTTCGTTGCGGGCGATTAGGTGATTGACTCGACGTGCTAGAAGATTTTCTCTAGCTCCGAAGTGTCGCATGATGCGAGCTTCGTTCCCTTCTTCAGTTGAAGAATGGATCTTTTTGCGTGTGGAAAGTGGTGGTGCAGCGGTTCCAAGTCTTCTTTCCTTCCTTGACCCAGGTACACATTGGCCTAAGCGGGTCTTGCACAATGGTCTTTCCCTCTTGGCATCGACGGATGTCAACATCTCCATTTAGAAAATGCTTCAATCGCACAAGATGGCAAGTGAATTGCGGACAGCCTTCTTTTCCCTTGCTTGGTTGAAGCCTAGAATCGGCAGTAGTGGTTTCTAGCATTTTTTGTACATTAATTGGCTCATTGCATATCATCCTAATGTAAATAGTTGCAAATAAATGGTTAAAGCAACAGTCCCAGCAGGGTTTTTACCTTCAACACTAATGGTGTGGAACGATGCGCTAGCCCTAGTCAAGAACATAAGAAGTGACTGAACAAAAAACTCACCTTGGAAAGCCGCTAGAAAGGGAGCTGAACGGCTTCGAAGTGGGCGTGGTTGCTCAGCTGCAATCCCCTCGGCCGACTTCCAACCACGCCCACTTCGAAGCCGTTCAGCTCCCTTTCTAGCGGCTTTCCAAGGTGAGTTTTTTGTTCAGTCACACTTCTTATGTTCTTGACTAGGGCTAGCGCATCGTTCCACACCATTAGTGTCGAAGGTAAAACCCTGCTGGGACTGTTGCTTCAATAGGAAGGAACGCGGATAAATCTTGGAACGATTCCGTCGACGTGAAATAAACATTCTGTCCGCAAGTGCACTAGAGGCATCCTATCTCACGCTCGAGTCTTGCAGTAGTCATTAGGTTTGAGATTTAGTCACAAGATAGGCATTATTTCAGCTAAGAGTGCAAGGTAATTTGTTTAGTTGTATGGGTAAGTCCTAGTCCCTCCCCTACAGCTGCGTCAAAAGTTGCAAGAAACACCCATTACCTTCAAGAAGCCGGCAAACACACTTTTTACTTCGTGGAACCAGCCTCATGCGCGCGAGTTTGGCGAATAAAAATAATCGCGAGTGTCTCCGGACTTAAAATATATTGTCCAAAATTCCCAGCCCTACCTCATTACATTAGGATAGATAACGAATAACAATTATGAGTTGATTCATAAGAAGTTTAGAAAAAAAACACACGGTAGATCCATTGGGAATGCGACAAATTAAGAATCAGTGTCGCAACTTTCGCATACGCATACAGAAGGCCTACGGACTATCGGAGTATTGGAGACTACTGGATCGGAGTATCGCCCAAGCCTACGTTCTCTCGCCCAAACACCAGTTCGTGACTACTGCGGGCTCACATTCGGGTACTTTAACCACATGGTAAGTGCCTCACCCACCTCTGCAGTCCACTCCTCCAATACCTAAGGTTAAGCTTTTATCCTCCAATTTGGCATCAAAGAACAGTTGCAGTTTTCGAAGACCTACCTAATGCGTACATATTGCTATGGTGGTACCAATTAAAACCGACCAAACGCGAGCATACTGGACTTCCAAATAGCAAAAACTTAACTTTAAGTCTGACACTCTAACATCAAGTTGGAATACTCAAACAGGTAAAATAAGTAGTGATACTTCCCTTCACTTTGAGATGACGATGACATTCTCAGAAAATAAACATTAAATTCACCCTAAGAGTACCCTCATACAAAAAGGACTACTATGACAATCTGACTCCAGCTGTGGTTACCTACCCGGTTGAAGCGCTTGGAGCACTACCGCTCCTACTTTTCTGAGAATGGTCAGAATGCTGTATGTGTGGTATTTCTCAGCAGATCTAAAGCGCTTGAAGATGTCACCGTTAAACTCTGGCGAAAAAGAGCTGTGTCTTATACTAAAAAAAATCTTACCGAACCCAACCACACTTCACCACAATTTCCTTATCGCTACACGGTGGGATGGCAGTGTGATGAACCATATCGCTGGCAGCAAACGAACTTGCGTTTTTTGGCACAAAAATCAATGAACAATAAAGCTGAGCAATACATA
>MU890071.1:0-15750 GCA_036418205.1 Ostertagia ostertagi
TAGTAGAGAAGTAATGCAGATTAAAGCTTTATTTACAAAGTGGGTAATGGGTTGCTAGTCTGTGTATTTGCTTAGTTAACGCTCTCGACGTCGTTAGTGACTGACCAGTAAGAAGATAAGGAGGGGTGTAGTGAATGAGAATGAAATAAGCAACTTCGTTCGCGGCATATATGCAGTCTTGAACCCTTGGGTTTGATAACTTCTTGGATCCGATTGAAGATATGGGCTTATTACGGCTAATTCAAGTAAACATCTAGAACAGCACCATTATATATGTTTTAAATTAGATTTTGGTATAGATCTACCCTTACGATTATATTTCAGGCATCAGCTTCGAGTACTAGGGCACGGATTATCGCAGCTGTTAAGAAACCGGAAGAAAACCCCAGTTTCTTCAGCTCCTCCTACAGGAGAAGAGTTCGTTGGTTTTCCAGCCTACATTAACTCCCAGTCTTGTTGGTTATTTCCTTCCTATTTCAGTGAGGCTGTTCGTACCATTGAAGGCACATCGCAAACACGTGCGCCACGAGTTATCCATCAGCATGTGGTGACGACGCCATGCAAGCGGGAATACAAATCCGCTGTTCAACGAGTCATGGATAATCAGGTTGGGTTTTGGTATTTCCTTAATTTCTGATTATATCGATCAAGAGCGTGCAAAGAATCTAGAACGAAAAATTGCAGAAGCATTGCATACAGATTGCATGCTTAGTTCTGTTGTTTTTCGACAGTATTTCTCATTCTCCTCTTGTTTGTTTGAAGACTCTATCAACATTTCGCTAATTTATACGTATTCAAGAATATAAAGCAATGAAAATTTCTTAGCAGGTGAAAAACTTCCATCCTTTCTTAGGTACACGATTCATGTTACTATAAATGTTTTGAAGTTAGCGGTAAGCTCGTCCGTTTTTCGATGCATATTGAAAGTACTAATGGTGATCGATTAGATCTCTTTTATTTTGCAGGTCATTGCACGGAATTTATCTCCAAAACGTCCAATGATTCGCACACCAGTTCGACCTATTAGGAATCCTCCACTGACAGCTGCGACGAATCCTACTCAAGTAGGTCTTATAACATTGATATGATTTTTATCCATTATTCGAAATTTTCAGGGGTCATCTCACATTCTTAAATAACACTCAAAAACCTGAACACTTATGAAAATCTCGTGTGTAATTACTAAGTACATCATTTTAGGTTGCAAAACAAAGCAAAGCTGAGGCTTTGCGTCGTGAAAAGGAAGAGCTTGCTGCGCAATTGCGAGAAGAACAGTGTAAAGAGAGAGCGGAACGTATTCGTAAAGAACGCGAAGAGAAAGCATTGA
Source organism: Ostertagia ostertagi (assembly GCA_036418205.1). Lineage (NCBI taxonomy): Eukaryota > Metazoa > Nematoda > Chromadorea > Rhabditida > Trichostrongylidae > Ostertagia > Ostertagia ostertagi. The sequence continues at coordinate 1,328 of MU890071.1, forward strand.
GGGTAAAATTCAGTTTTCTACGATGCCACTTTCTTGATCATTACGTTTATATTGCGCTGGGCGATGGTGCCCCTAGTAGACCGCTAGAAGTCATGAAACGCTCTGTGAAAGAGATTGTGTGACTATTGCTTATTTATTTATTTGTTTGTTTATTTATTATATACACGAGTGAGTTCCACAGTTGTTGAACTAGATCAAAGGCAGAAACAAAGAAAGGTAAATGAAAAGCAAAAGGCCAAGCCGAAGAGGACCGTCCGCAGCATCAGCCAAGTAAGCAACGCAAATATTCAGTTCGAGTAGAATCTACCACATTGTAAATCGATTTGCAGTATGGCTTAAAAGTGAGAACTCTGGCTCGTTTTTCGTAAGGATGGACAGTTTTCCCTTCCCACACCTTTGTAACCTTTTATGGGCAAGAAGAAGTTGCAGGGAAGGTAAAAAGATTTGAAAGAAACATAAGGGGGTGAATACAGTGTGAAAGTTCTAAAAGTAAACGGCAATAAATTATCGTTATTGCATTAACTCGCGACATCAACATAGTGTGAAGGGCAGGCGGTCATATCAAGTTAACACTGTTTCAGATTGCATTCAATTACTTCCTCATGAAAGGTTGTGTTTGTAATGCTCTTCAAAAAACTTTTTAACTTATCTATTATCTGATTGACCAGTCTGATACAATTCAGAGAAAAAATTGCTTGTTCAGTGAGGCTCAACGTGCAAGAATGATATGAAGTATGGCAAATGTCAGGCAAAAAAGGACATTCAGTTCAAAAGCAAGCTTTGTGAAAATCATTTGAAAATCGTTGAAAGTCATTCAAAATCGTCGTCATTTAACCTCATGCATGACCAAGCTAATTGTCACGAGGTTGCGCGTAATGACTTCGCAGATGGACACAGGAACGAGTTTGTCACCAGTCTATGAGTCGCGAGCCGCTGTTGAAAGAAGATATTCAGTATTACGATGAGGTTCCAACTACCCAAATCGAGCCAAACAAATAGCATCCCTCTTTTTCTTCTTCTACTTAAATAACATGAGTGAATGGTTCGAAAATATGTAGCTTGTACTAATTTCCAGAGTAAGTTCGTTTTCATTATTTTGTAGAGAACTCAAAAACACTTGACTCATTATATTTCCCTTTTAAATGTTCCAAATGCTTTGAAAGTGTATTAATATAGATAAAGTTAAGGCCTAAACCGTCGACTGGAAAAAAAGAGGCTGAAGAAAGGCAAAAAGCTGAAGCGAGAAAGCGAAAGGAGGAGATGGATGAGCGGAGGAGAGAGGAAATTCGAATTCAAAAAAGTCCTTCGTAAGTTCTTATGTAATAAGAAATGGTTTCCAGATAACAATTTTTGAACCCTTCCCATTGTGTGAATTTGCTTAACACATTTCACTGCTCTGAATTTTATCCCAATTCATAAGATTTTTTGGTTAACTGCGTTATATTGTACCTGTAACTTCGATTTTTACGACCTCTTGGCGAAGATTTTTGACAAATCTCTTTTATTGTTTGTGCATATCAATATCCACGACATCGTTTAAATATTTGGTTTCCAGGAAAGCAAAGCCCGCTTCTCGTCTTGTTAGTCGCTGCCAGCGCGGTGCCAAAAACATGTCGTTGACTTACAAATCCGTCCTGCGCTAAGGTATATTAAAATCATCAGTTCAGCATCACCAGTAATTTCTATGTGACTTTATTTAAGATGCTATTCCCGGCTACTCCTGGACGTGCCCCATCAAAAGTGACGAAAATGGGTGCCATGGGTGAAGCTTCCAGGAGAGCCAACCTCATAACACTGTAAGACCTTCCTAAAGCATTCGCATTAAAATTTCACTCGAATTTTGGTGGCACATATTTGTAACGCTGCTAATCAAATGCGGTGAACTTATGATGAATTTTTACGCAAGCACCAGTATTGCGGCTTAGTTTCGCATTGTGCATTGCGGTTCCCCGCCAACGTGCCATCTCTTTCATGAGTCTGTTTGTTACAAATTGATCCAGTGAGTGCGATGTTACATTTCGATCCGTCCTGAAGCGCATAAGGCCTTGCTCTCTGAACATCCTTGAACTTTCTTACGAATATCCATTTTTTAAATCCATTCTCTGCTTGATATTGTGTCCTGATGGCTCCATGAAATTGATTTGTCTGCAGTAGAGTGCAATACAGGTCGAGTAACCTTGATCAGTAATCTTGATGTTTTCTAAGCCCACTCGTGAGGTGCGACGGAAGCCGTGTTCATCCAGAAATGGTCGCTCGAGAAGAAGTGACAGCACGGATGATGAATCTGTAAGTACCATTTTGTGTTGGCGTGATCCATTGCCTGAGAAAGCAACGAATTCTTTATGTTGACCCTTCTTTCAGATATCTCCTCAAAATACGGTGCGTAGACACGAAATTGCAAGGGAAGAAAGACAGAGAATAATGAGAGAAGAGCATGAGCGGCAAGAGAGGTGCCTAAAAAGCTTTGTTATTAGTCGCTGGTTTTATTTATCCTTTGTTATTCCACTTCTTCTGCTTTCAGATTGCGAGAGGAAGAAAAGCGTAGGCTACGACTGGATAGTGATGTTAGGCAACGTCAGCTTCCCTCAGGAAACATCGCTGTGAAAATGGAAGTAGATGAAGTGCAGCCCCAGGATGAACAACGACTAATCTTCGAGGAGCAAGAAAGAGTACGGCTTCTGGAAGAAGAAAAGCAAAGGGAAAAACGAATTGCCGAAGAAAAAATGGAGCGTGAAAGGCTGAGACTCGAGGAGGAGCAAAGGAAACAAGAAGAACAAGAGGCTTTCCTGAGGGAGCAGGAGCTGGAAAAGCAGAAATTGTTAGCTATTCAGCAGAAAGAGGCGGAAAGGTTACTAGAAGAACAAGCAAAAAGGGTAGCAGAAGAAGAGGAGAAGTTTTTGAAAGCAGCTGAACAAGAAGAACTCAAAAGGTTGCGTGACGAGGAAGAAGAGGCATTGAAACGTTTGAACATAAGCTCCTCAGCTGAGCTCCACAATCGCCACCTTGAGAACGTCAGTTTGAACGTGAGTCTTTCAACTAAAGTTTGATCGAGTCCTAGAAGTTTCATCTTTGACGGTTTATGACATGTCATTTCGGAATGCCGAAGTTTAGTGTGAAGGTTTGCATACTTTATTTTCTTTGTAGACGCCTGCTGTCCATCAACAATCAACGTCTCGTAACTCGTCGTATGAGCTTACTCCTGACAAGGTGTTCAAGCCATCCAGTGAGAATAACTACAACATAGAAGATTTGTCCAGTGGAGACGAAACCGACCAAGAGGTGTGTCTTTCACTCATAAATATCTTTCTGTACTGTGATGACAATGTTTTAGGATGCTCCTCGCAAGAAAGTTCCGGTTTGGGCCGAGGGTGCCCTTCTTCGAAGAGCACTTGCCGAACAAGCACAGATTCTCAGAGCTGGCAGATTCGATCCTGATGAATTCTTCGGCGAGATTTTCCCTGTACGGGTTTAATTGAGCTTGAAAGCTTATTTTTCTTTGTTCTACAGCTTCATCTTGAAACATATTACGTGTTTCAGCCGGATCTGTCGAAGATTTTCGGGACGTCAAAGAGATACCCGCGGCGAGGTTCTTCAGGAATATGGGAGTCCCCGATCAGTAAACCGCGTCAAGGAGTTGGAGCATTTCAGAAACGATTCAACCCGAAGACGTTTAGCGTGTTTTGACTAATCTTACTCGAGAATTCAATCTGTGTGGTATGTTTAACCTTCCCCTTCCTGGATGAGTAGAAAAGGGCGTTATTTGGTCACGCATGATTATATGACATCTAATCCTTTTGGTGCGGCGCGCAAATCAGGTAGTAAATAAGAATATACCTGCCCAGGCGGGGGGGCAATTCGGAGGGATGGGCTGTGCTCGAGTCACTTTTCGCGTTGCAAAGTTTGTTCATTAGTGTCTGTTGTCTTGTTTCGTGAAGGAGACGTCGAGGAGGAAAAGGATTAGATGTCGCAAGGTAGTCACGCATTACTATAGGTTCTGATTTGATCAGAGAACGGTTGTGCGGTCGTGGGGTGTGGTTCACTAGGATAGAAAGCGAATTTTTCGCGCTCCGCAGCGCGAAACATTTTTCGTTACAGGAACCTTAGTCCACATTCTGGGGCCGGGTGCAGCAAGCCCCAACGAGGGGATGGGTCCCCTAAACTCTGCATCTCTGGACTCTTCCCCTATTCTTAACCACGAGAGTTGCGTCATCGACAGAGTGGAGACACAGAACTTTGGGGACCCATCCCCTCGTTGGGGCTTGCTGCACCCGGCCCCATGGATTCGTCACGGACTAAGCAGTATCTTGCAGCAAAAAATGTTTCGCGCTGCGAGACGCGAAAAAGTCGCTTTCTGTCCTAGTGAATCACGCCGGCAGTCGTGCAGGCCAAATGCCCTTTTTCCGTCACTGACCAGAGAGGGAAGGGAAGTAGTGAGCATATTGACCTGTTACTTAAAATTGTAGGTGAACATATAACATGTATTAATTAATTAATGTCTTATTATCGAATGGTCGTTGAATAATTTTGTAAAGTCTGGTAAATAAAGAATCTGGAAAGTTTTGTTGGTTCTAATACATAACACAGTTACCTTACCAATACCTTACCTGGTGTTCCACCATGTTTTTCTTTTATTTTTTTTATATGTGCGCCAATTGCAGTTGCTAACTGCTGAGTCACGGCAGTTATGTCAAGCGAGAGAACTGTGAAATTTGTGGTCAAGCCCACAGGATCCTCCAATTTTCACTAAGGTGAGAGTTTAAGGTAGTAGTGTGTACCTAAGTAATAATTTTATGTTCGTAAAATCATACCTTCCATCTTCTTCAAGTCTTCGAATAATTGACCCTGATGGCAGTCGTCGCTAACACAAGCAGTGTTATTGTCAGGGCTCATCGTCGATTCGAGCAGTGTGGTGTTCGAGTCATAGAACGACAAAGTTTCTCGATAAATCCCTGTTTTTCTCATCTTACTTTTTCTTTTTCACAGGAAAATTAGTATTCTCACGTTCACAAATGTTTTTAAAATCCCCACCGGCCAACATGCAGTTTCTTATTCACATTATTTGACCCATTTTGTTCAGGGAACCTTAGCTCTAAAGGTTGAGAACGTTCTGTTTCTGCCATTCGGTTCCATTTCTCACGAAGTTTATAGCACCCTTCGCAGTGGCAGTAAAACATTGGTGTTTTACACATGGTATAGGGTGTCAGACGGGAACGCATATTTTGGGTAATTTAGAAGTGGTAACAGGCTGATATCGACCAATAAGCATGGTCAAAATGTGACTACCACCAATCAAGGTGCGCCTTTCGCGGTGACAGTAGAAATTGGTCCTGCTTATGATTTAGGGGGTCAGACGGGAGCACATATTTTGAGTGACGAGGAACATGTTTTGAGTGAACGGAGGACCGATAAGGAAGCCGATGTGAGTACCTTCGATTTCGTACCGATTTGCGCGTTTCGAACGGTTTACACTAGGGAACAATCAAGGTGACGGAAAGGCCCTGATGTCCGCTTACGCGAAAAAACGCACAGGCGAAAATCTCCGCCAAGATTTAGATACGCATCGACTGAGAAATTGGGAAACGCGTAAGCGAAACGTCCGGAGCAGGCGAATTTCAGTCAAGAGTTTGATATGTATCGACTGTGAGAAACGCACAGGCGGAAAATCGCGTGAGCGAAGCGTTCGGAAGTCGATGCGTATGATACTCATTTTCGTCGATCCTCCCACTTCACGATTCGCCTGTGCGTCTTCGTTCAGTCGATACATATTTCACATTGTTTCGCCTATGCGTTTTTTCGCGCAAGCGGACATCTCTGAACAGGGCCATACTGACGATGGAGGAAACGGGGAGGTATTTTATCTACGACATCAATGGTTTACAAGGTCACTGATAAAATTGAACGACTATTGAGTGGGGCTAAATCCGCTCCATTAATACAACCAGTTGAGCTTATCATGAGCAGAGTGTCTAGTAGGTAAACACATATCATTCTTAATCCGGTCTCAAAGTAAGCAAGTTTGTCAAACCGCTGAACTGTAGGGATTTTTGAATAATGGTATGTACGTCAAAGATAAGTATTAGAAGATCAGTAAATCAGCTTTTTTCGTTTCCACTTCCATCAATAACAGTGAGGAAACCAATTCAACCGGTGAACATCGGAATTCGGTACGAATGCTGGATGTTTGCAGCCTTTCATAAGTTATAGGAATCCACTATTTTGCCACTAATCTTTTTTTTTTACATCATTTGCTAAGGTGCGCTTCGTTATCCAATCCTTTTGGAGAGCTTCGTGCAATTTTCACCTATTCCAAACGTTTCGATTCGAGAATTCGATTGAGTCAATGACACTGTGTAATGCCAAGCGCAAGCCAACAATTTCGAGATACAGTACGCCATTTCGTACAATTTATAAAAGGCTAAGTCTGAACGCTAAAAAACGAAGATCTGACTGCTTCACTATGCTTCGCTTAGGTCTATCGTGTTGTGTGTGATGTAGCGTGCGGTGCTAAACTGTATGGAATAATAATGATTGATGTCTGATTTGCTCTATTCGTCTTTGGGATCTGGGTTTTCGTGTAGTACGTAAGGTAATTGAGTATGAGCTGTGAAGTAATCAGCAGAAAACCTTACTTTAAAGAATAGTTGTGTCGCTATATCAAAGACAGCGTGTACCTTAGTAACCCATACCAGAGGAGTTGGCACTTGGAGGCACCAGAACAGTTGGCCATGAACGAAATACAGTCGAAGAAATCAGCAGCCATGCACAATCCAAGTCGCCCCTACCCCTGGTTTGAGGTACCGTGCGTAATATTGTTTCATTCGAGCATGAGACATGTGGGATTCCGCATATGTGAAAGAAAATAGTATGCAGACATATAAAATGTGTCGAATTGATGCGGGGAGAGGGTGTTAATCGTACATCGGGCAAATCTTCTGTCATATCTCAGATTTCGTTGCTTGTACAGGGTGTCCCAAATTTATGGGCGCCGAAATTCAAGTTTTTTTTTGGGCAGAAGTACTCTGCTTATTCTCCCTTCATTTGCTAATGATTAGTTACACACGAAGGTCCTCTTGTAATCTTGTTTGATTGGAGTGTGAAATCCCTACTATCTTCAGGAGGGCGGGAGGTCTTTCACTGCGACCTGCGATCATTCGCATGCACGAGGCGACCCCAATGAAGGACAATGTCAAATATTTTGTAGTTTCCACAAGGGTTATACGGAAGGTTATCCTACGATACTAGGAAACAGCGTCCATTATGCATAGGCCTAAGAGAGGTAGAAAGGCTGGCCGTTCTGCCGGAAGGGTGTCTGAAAGGTTCCATTCTCAAATTGACCGCGACCCACGACGCTCCTTCAGAAGAATGGCGGAGGAGCTGGAGGAATCGAAGTCGTCGATGGGAAAGATAGTCAGGAAGAACTAGATATGAACTAAGAACGTCGGAAATAAAGAACTTCTACCTGCGTATAGATATGGCACAGCTTGTGAGCCGTTCCTATTCATACGGAGTGCCAGCTCATTTTCGATATCAACAAGCAACAGAGGGTCAAAGATTGCAGAAGGTTGCTCACCCGCCTCAGTGAGGACACGCACCCTACCACCCTTTCTTATGAGGAAAAAATTTCCATAGCAGAGCGGATTGGCAATAGCCAGAAAGATTGCATTCCGGGCAGAAATGTCAGGAGTGCTACTCCACGCTAAAAGATTGTTTGCAAATCACCGAACTTGGTCTCAATTTCGGTTTAAAGGAACACCACGTCCAGTGGTAAGGGGCCGTTAGTTTTCCGCTCGATTTCGGTAAGTTCATCAGCAAATCCGGACACTTGAGGTGAACGTAATGAAGGCTCGGCACGAGTCCTACCTTGGAAATAACCCGAGGTGTTTCCAGCAGAAAAGTGCCAATGCCTACGTAGGCCAAGTTCCTCCAAGTGTGGTGCCGAGTTCAGTTGCCCGACTTTGCTGGCACCGAGAATGGAAATCATCTTTCACCAGGTTCGCGCCCACCTCACCTCTTAGTGTGGTCGTTGAGCGAAAGTAAGGTGTGTCAAGTTCTTCGTCACAGTTCGAGTCACTGGAAGGAACATTGAAGGAAGCCTGAGAAGAAATAGACGAGGAATTCCTGCGTGCAACGTGCGCGAAGCCTAAGAAGCGACTTCGAGCTTGCATTAGTCGCGTTGGAGAGTATTTCGATATCTAGTTGTTCCACATTGTTGGGGATGATGCAATTTAACCTTATGTGTAAATTCAGTCAGCATCGTCCGTTTAGAAGCTTGAAAATATATTGTGTAAGCGGCCCATTTAATTTTTGGGACACGCCTGTATTTTGCACTTCTTGTGTTTTTATTCATAGTCCATCCGATGTCCTAGCAGTCCATTACCTTTCTTAAAGATAATAAATAATTGACGGATCCCGGTACATGAAACTGGTGAAGGGGAGGCACCGATCTTTAGTTCTTTTTTCCTACGAGGAATAGGAGAAAAAGATGAGGTAGCGAACATGACAGCCATCACACTTTGGTATACTTCTGTGCTTGAATTTGTTTGGTATTGTTTTTACGGCTGTCACTCTAGGTTATGGCATGTGATCACCTTGCCTTTTCGACGAACTATTCCTGCAGTTGTGTTTGCTACAGTCGTTTGGACGGTATCTTATAACGTTGGTGTTCGGTGAGTAATTACACTACCTTTGGGGAAGAACCTTTTTTTCATGGGACAATGTGCATACCAAATAAGGCCTCAAGAACGAGAGCGCGGATTATTGTTGAAATCAACATCTGTATTGTTCCTCTAATTAAAAGAAATGTGTAGTAGATTATTTGTATTTGGTTTACTACTTGTATTAAGGTGGAGCGAAAGTCCTGAAGCACTTTTCCTCATTTTTGATTTCAATAATCTTTTCTGTTCATTAAGCTCGATTAGCTATACAGTAGACTAAAAAAAGAATCACCCCTCCCCCACTTCATACTGTATGAATTATACAGTCTGAAGTTTGCTAGATTTAGATGTAGTTTGCTATATTCAAACTTGACGATCCCGTTTATAAATTGAGAACACATTCCATTCAATCGAAAAACCATGACAGCCTTCCAACCTTATTACATCAGAGAATTCCGCTTTGGGAATATGTGCACGGTAGGAGCTCGACGAGATCGTCGACGAATCCAGACCATTACGACGTTATCTGAAACCCTGGCCAAAGGCGGTCTCGCGTAATACGAGCTGCTGTTCCTAGGAAACTATCCACCGGTGAACTGATTGAAGAAGTTTATTAGCAGTTTCAAGTTTAAGCGATTACCGGCGGGTGTCCCCCAAGAGGCCCACCGCGCGGCGAAGGAAGAGACGCAGACGCGGCAAAGGGACGAGTCGCAGCGCATACTGTAGCGGTTAGGCGTCAGATTAAAGAGAGTGTACCATACTACGTCTCATATCGCACAGCACGCGCTGCAACTCGTCTCTTGCCGCATCTGCGCGCTGCTTCGCTTCAGCTGCCCGGCAGGCCCTCTGGGGCAGAGTCAACCCTGCGTTGCGCAGTTTCAACGGCCACGTTGCGCAGTTTCGCCCGATTAGACACGTTCTCTCGCGCGAACATTCACACTCGCATGCTCGAGCCGTCTGTGTCTCCGCCCATACAGCGTGCGTTGAGGATCTCTCGAACGTGCCGTTGCGAACTGCGCAACGCAGGGTTGACTCTGGTCGGACACTCGAGTTACGGCAGACATTCTGACAGTGGTGGTAGACGTCACATTTTGAAGACGGTGAGGACAGTGGAGGAGGGCCTGCTTCAGCTCACAGAGGGACATCCAAGGAATATTATGTTATAAAACTCCATCAGTGCAGTACCCGGTGCGACGAAAATCTGGTGATTTGCGCCATGGGTAACTTGTTTTTGCTCCCCCCCCCCATCTCCACCTCTCCTCCTCTATGTATCGCTGATGTCTACTGCTAGCCTCTGATAACCTTCTCAGTGCCCCCTTAACAAGATGTGGCTGGATCGTGGTCAAGGCAAGTGATCTCGCCTTCGAACTGGAGTTTATCTTTGAATTTTTTTATTCTGCGCGCATGAAGATGATACGAAAACAACCCAGATATGTTGGTGCCATACTGAAACTCTTGACCATCAAGAAATACGCTGTGCGACTGGCGTTTCTTGGTTCAGCCTCCAAATTTCTGGCCAGCTTTGCGACGTGAGACGCACAATGTTTCGAAGTTGGATTCACGATGAAGAGACAGGAAGTAAAGTTAGAGGTGGTCAATGGTGCACGAAAGAAGAAAAAAACCAGAGGCCTTTCTTCACTGTTATTTCCGCCATTGAAATGGCCTCGCCACGCGCCGCGAAGAAGGGCATGCTAGATCGAGGGGCATATAAATCGATACAACCAATTGCGTATCGGTCCGCATCTACGAGGTCCACCTGTCTATCCCACCTGCCTATCCACCAGGTGACTTTTCCCTTCTTCAACCTTCGTCCTCATTGTGGAGTCCTCCTTCAAAGAAGATAAACATTGTTGCAGTAAGGCTGATGTCAGAGTCCGATCCGTCGCAAGTCTGGCGCGAATCTCGCGAATCGCAAAAATCGCAAGTGTCCCATTTTAACATTTGAAACACTGATTATGAAGTAAGTAGAAATGAACAGTCGTTGTTCGTTCATCACCATGAAGGAGAAATAGCGGCGGATTGGAGACACCTTGCAGTATTGATCAGGCACTTGTGGTTTCTGTGATACGTCGCGCCGATCGCGCGAAACCTGCGACGGATCGCGGACTCTGACATCAGCCTAGGAGAGTCTCTAACACAAGTGAGAAATTCATTTGGGAAGGGTACTGCTGCAGTATGCGAATGTCAGCAATTTCCGGGGAAGCTTTCCGTAATCTTCACCAACTAAGTAGAGCCGGTGCTCTGCTGACCCGCCTAGAAAATGTCCTAATCGAGCATTTGTACTGGAACACGCTACAACAAGACGTTTTTTTTTGGAATTGTTTTAGGTACAGATATTTCTGGTTTCTGTCGTGATTTAAGCACTATGAAGATGTCCACTATAGACATTTACTTTTCTTGCGATACGAATCTACTGATTGTGAAGTGTCAAGGATTTAAGAGAAACTCCTTCCCTTTGGGTGGAAACCTTGAGAATGTCTTTATACGCTGTTATATGTTATTATATGTTATTATTTTATATTGTACGTTATTATTTATTATTCTTATACATTATTATACGTCGAAGATTTTAGAAAAGAAAAGGAAATTCAAAAAAAAGTGTTGCAGGACTTTCCTTCCAAGCTAAAATTTTTCTTAGTATTGCTTTACTCCGTAACCTCACTGGATCCAAATGTTGTATTAACAATGAAGCACCAAAAGTTCGTTTCAAAGGGGTTCCAATAAGTAAAAACTTATAGAAGAAGCTCTTGGGAAGTTTCTGCTTCATTTATTTTTTAAGGTATTGGAAAGGACCAGATCATCCTGTGAATCGTTTTCAATGGAGGAGGATGGAGAAAGCAGGGCTTTTACCTGACGAACTGCTGCAGAAGAAAAAAGTGGTCTTGGAGTATCACAAATCTAGGCTTTACTCTCCTCGATCGGGGCCCGTTCCCACAGAAGATTTCTTCTAAATGCGTTTCCACTAACAGATAGTTTAATCAGTTGGTGATCCATGTTAAGCAGATAGTTGCACCGTCGAATCCCTTACCATAGTTTTTCAAGACGGTCAAAAAGTGAATAGTTACGCAATATTCACGATTTGTGAACACTCCCTCATCATGATAGAGATTGTTCTTTTTTGCTCAGAAGTTGATATGCGACATCGGTTTTCGCTAGATGAATCCTCGCTGTGCTCTTTGATGATTCCTGGCACTTAAATTTATGCTCAGAAAGTTCACAGTCTAATGTAGTCACAGTTTCACATTGAAGGCGGATGCTGCGAAGAAATCCTTTCCCAATAGAGTTGAAAGAAGAGGTGGACGAGCGTGCTGTAATCGAGAAAAATCCGAGAGAAAACTCAAAACCCACGAAATGAGAACCATCTGCCCCGCCCTTAATTTCCGTTTCAGACACTGCTAATGACCGAACGAGCTCGCTTGCATTTCAATCCCGATACCCGGTTCACCCCCATACAACATTCCCTTCATCGATAACGCACCTTCGTACTTTAAGTAAAACTCAACCCGTTACGGCTCACGCATAGCAGCAGCTCTTAGAGTTGGCCCCGAAGCTCGTACATCCGCGGCGTATCGCCGATTACATCAATGAAGTATCACGCAAATCGATTCAGTGAGTACGGCCGTAGCGGCTAGGCTAAATAGAATGATTAGGCGACTGCACGCTCAATGTGACCGGGGCAAGCAAAATCAATCTTCTCTAACTGCCTCATTGGGCCCTTACTACGCGTCCACTCGCCTACTCGCGAATCGCATGCGTACACCTTCCTTTTGAATCATACCTCAATCACCCCATCGCGTGGCGCACACCAACTTACGACGAAGCTTTAAAGAGCATGAAAATGCCAGTAATGTAAGACAATTTTTACAGCGGTAAATAGATCACATTTAATTGACCAAGCATCAACTCCTCTCCACTTGAAGATGGACCGCGCAGGGACGCTTGCCAAGGTTAAGGTTAGCTACGTGGCGATGGGCGCGCCCTTCGCCGCAATACACGGCTCTACTCGCTTCCTTAGGGGCCTCCGTCCTTCTGCAGTAGAAATATTCCCCTTCTTCCACACATAATTTGTCGAACACATCCGCGGCTTTTAAGGATAGTGATGGCCCGCGTAAGGTAGTGAAAGCAGCATGTTGATTGAGTGGCGCAATATTACCACTGCAAGAAACCCACGTTCCGAACATGTGAATCCCTCGTCTTGTTGTATCATGGTGCATAATTTCGAACGCCGTCTTTCTAGGGTCAAATATTGTCCAAAATGCGGATTTGTTATATACTCTAGTCGCCATTATCTTCGACTTCGATGTATTATGTTGACGCGGCTTCTGTTTTTTGTATATGTATTCTTCATCGTTGTGGTTCTTCTTTTCGTAAAACTTCAATGAAGTTTCTTATGTTGAAAAGGTTTCAAGCGATCATCAATACAAATCTCTGATGTCATAGCAAAATATAGTAGAATTCTTTGAGAAATAAGGCGAGGGGGCTCCTTTGCATGCCGCTCACACAATGGGCTGGTGTTGCTAACGTTACAACAGTCTACTGAACTCGGTATTTCGAATATTTTCATTGCTAGATTAGTTCGTATGGTACCCGACAGGGGCCCGTCGCGCGGCAACAAAAAGACGGTTAGTGCGAGTACGCTGCGTTGCTTTAGGAATTCCCTACGTCAAGTTTATTATCCCCACTGTACGTCTCCTACACACACTCGTATTCACGCTGGCGACTCGTTCACTGATCGCTGCCTTGTGCTTGCCGCGCGATGTGCCTCCTGCCGGGTACCTATTAGTCCGGTATGCCTAGAAGGGGAGAAGCAGCCTTAATCTGCTGTTGTAAGACGGCGTCGGTTTACGCAGATCACAAGTTGCTTTCCAGAAGCCTTTAAGAATAGGTTTTTGACTGACGGGTGAGGATATTTTTTGAAGGGAGTTCGGGGAGCACCTGAACTTTTTTTTCCAAAGTTTCGTTCCGGCAACTAGTGGGCGAATTGTAGATGTTGCAGAGCTAATTTATTGTGCTCAAGCTTGTAGAACTCTAGTGTGGTTGGTTAGGTTACCGTGCAACCATGGGCTATCAACATAACACAAAACGAAAGGATGATGAAGGATCGTAAACGTGGATCTGGAGTGTTGTATTGTCCCAACCCAGACCTTTGGCGAACACCCTAGTCGAATACCTCCAACCTACTGATCGGCCATTCGTCACACTGAAAGTGGGATTTATGAACGAAATTAATCACCCTAATTAAATATCAACGAAATTAAACTTATCTAAGTCGAGACGTTGATTTTTATTAGGGTTACGTAGTCCCCGAAACTGCTTTATGTATTATAGTCTGTTGATCCATGGAAACCGGACCCCGATTCTCACAGCTTCTCAGTACTGAAAAATCGCCTGGAAGAACAAAGCTGTTGATGCATAGTTGACCCTACACTGGTATTAACGATGAAGTTAAACAATACCATCTGATTTATGGATTAGGACAAAGAGGTATTGATTGTATAGATAAATGCTGATAATTTTTCGATTTTTTCATTTCCTCTTTCAATCCCTCATAGATTTGACTCGTGCTAAATATCAGCCCAGAGAAACACTCGAGGTTGTGAGACAGCGGCCATCACAAGTCTCGCGGTGTTTTGCGGTTGGTGGTGGTGGTGGTGTCGAGATTGGCAGCGTCAGTGTGGCTCGATGGTCCTTAGGGAGTACTTCTGGGACCCGCCTCGTCGCTCGCCCGCTATTTTCATCACCTCGCTTGCTTCTTAAGACAATTTCATA
>MU890075.1:0-15269 GCA_036418205.1 Ostertagia ostertagi
AGAAACACTACCAAATACCGTGTTATCATAGACAATTACGACGTCCCTGCAACGGGAACGCTAGATAAAAGTGGTCTTGCATAGTCACAGCTAGTGTCTCTAAGAAGCTATTCACAGTTAATCGATTGAAGAAATTAAGTAGCAGCTTGGAGCGATTACGGTAAGCCTCGTTGAGCTCGACGGTGACGGCAGATGACGTCATATTCTGAAGACGGTGGGGGCAGTGAAGGAGGGCCTGCTTCTGCTTATGGGGGGACACCTAAGGAATATTCTGCCGTAAAACATTCATCAACAACGGCATCCTGTGCGACGAAAAATTTGATGATGTGCGCCATGGGCGAAAGTGCTTTTTTTTGCCTTGCCCCCCTTGTAGATACGCCATCACATAGCCTTCGTTTTCGCGGATCCCAAGCGAATACAATTTAGCAGCTTGATTAGTGGTAGCATTTATAGTCAAGTAGAGGCAGGCGTCTAGAATCCCTTCCAAGTCAACAGCTCTCGCTCCTATAAATTTCTGTTCGTATTAGCAAAATCACATGATTGGATATAATATCTACTACAAATAACCTACACTAATTATCTATTACAAATACCACATTGCCTTAAACACATATCACACAAAAAGGGCTACTGAGGGTAAGGGATTACTGGAATAATCAAGTGTTGCTTTTTTAGGTCTACGAGCTTGTCTTTAGCAGTGCACGTGGTTGACTCATTAAGCCTGTTACGCCAACGCCTAGCGTAACCGTCTTGTTCAGCTCTTTTTTATAGTCACAATGTTGCACTGTATGAATGCCATTATTATCCATAGCACACCTTAATTTCGGGAGAGCGATGATTAAGCGACGGATGATGTTAATCGTAGAGCCTACTGTAGCCTACAGTCCGTATAGTACTTACGTTGCTTTACCAAAGTATTAGGTTGTCGGAACAGTCTTGAGCCACTTTGCATTTTTTTCAAATTCATTTTTTTTCTTTACAACAACCAACAATTAACCAATATATGCACCATCATTATCGACAACATATTGCCATTTCTCAGGCAACTTATGGATGCCGCTTGCATAGAACTCCCGCGGTTTTGAGGCGAAGAACTCTCTAACCCAGATTGTCAAACTTCCTATCTTTCAGATGATTCGACTGTGACAGGAATAGGTGGTAGTCTGTTGGCGCTAGATCTGGTGAGTACGGTGGGTGGGCCAGAACGTGCCAGCCTAAGGTCTCAAGTCGAAGTCGCCTTTTTCGAACATATGGAACCATCTCCTTGCCGTACTGTAAGAGACAGTCGAAGGACCCATCGCATCACATATGCTTCTTGTCGCGTGACGTGCACTGGCGTTTCTTCTGAACTCGTAAAGTAGGAGCAGTCGAACTTGCTTTGAGTCGAGAGCGATTTTTTCAGCCATGACTGTTGCGAAACGATACGGGAGAATGGTATGAGGAGCGCACTGACCAGCCCTTACTTATATTTCGCAATGAAGCTTCCAAAACAATCCCCATAGATTTCGCAACATGAAGATGAAAATGGCCCAAGACTTTCCCGACAACCTAATATAAAGTGTGGTTGGTCATGACGTATGTCCGCAAAGGTGAGTTTGTAAGAATTATTTTGGCCTAAATATAAAAATCAGGATCTGGACAAAGATAATGACGCGTGGGTGACACTGGTCCAGATCTTGATTTTTGAAGCGTCGTAAACGTGATTTCGAAGGAAGAGGAATGAGATTGTGCAGCTTGAAGACAGTCGGCAAGAAATTTTCCAAGAAGCTGAAATTTTCCCGTATTGTAACGAAACGATAAATGCAGTACCTCCTGTAACTTTGTTAGAAAAAAAGTCGCGAAAGGCGCAGAAGCGCGTCTTTTTAGTCTTTTTGTTGTAGCTTGATTTCTGTTCATTTTTCTACATGGAAAACTATACGATTAGACTCTGACTCTCGTCGAGTTCTATAACTCCACCTTCTCAAATTACAAAAAAATTATTTTTCAATTCCAAAGTGCCTGACCATAAGTCTAAATATAGATATTCGGACATTAAATTTTCTAGAATTTGAGAAGACGGACTTATAGAACTCGACGGGCACTTGGTGCCTAAGTCTGAATATCTAGTCTTTAGACTTAGGCCATCATGGTATAATTATAGGGAGAGAAACTCGCTAATAAGTAGCCTTAGGCACTTTAGAATTGAAAAATAAAATTTTCCAAAATTAGAAGAAGGAGATACAAAACTCGACGAGCTGAGTCTAGTGGCAGCTTTTTCATGTAGAAAAGTGAACAGAAATCAAGCTACAACAAAGGCTAAAAAGACGACAGAAAAAACGCCGTTTCCACGTCCTTCCCGCGCGTTTTTAACTGCAATTGTGTGGGAGGGACTGTATTCCGATTCGGGGCGGAATTGGTGGCGTGTCTGTTTGAAACGTTGGCACCACCGAAGGGTGGGTTGTCGGACCTCTGGCACCGAATAGAAACTGGGCTGATGACCCTAATCAGAACTAGAGCCCCTTGCTACACACTACATTTCAAGATGAAAACTACTGAATATTGAAATATGAAGTTGCGACGAAGTTCACGGTAACTTAGATTCTGGCCGGGTTAAAAAAACGTAGAAAATATCAATAAATCTCTTTATATTTGAGAACCTAAGTACATTGAAAACAGACAGAATTCCAAAAATTAATCCTTCATTCAGTTGAATTGGAGGACATTTTCTGACTGACCGACTTTCCGACAGTGATATTTAACAACTGCTTGATGTGAAGAGGCAATAAGCAGCATGGAAATAATGAATGTTGGTCGATGTAACAATATGCAGTACAGCATCGACCGGAGCACGTCAGTAGCTCCCATAAGAACCTGAAATATAGCTATCTCTTCGGAGCAGCTCCTAACCGGAATTGAGCGATGCAAAACGACGAAATGAACTTTATAATTGTTGAATTGGCGAAGAAAAGGCGACTGGTTAATGAAGTTTGAGGTGGGTTCTTGAATATAAAGCTGCCTCCCACGCACCACTCGTCAGTTCCCAAATTGGTGGCTGTGAATTTAAACCACTGAGGGTAGCGCTATCAAAACAAACGAATTTCGTGAACGACCTGATAGTGAAATGACGCAAAGAGCAGCTCTCAGACCACAGATAGAGAGGGGATAGGCGCGAAGTTCCGGGGTCATAAAAGAAGAAGCACAGATCACCACAAATAATGACGGCAGATAACCCGTTTACGGAGTAAAAACCTAACTAGAAGGCTTCGCCCGTAGCTGCAGTAAGTCGGACTTTACTTTCTTTGGTGCTGGTGGCACCAAAGAAGTAAGTCCGACTTACTGCAGCTAATCATAGGAAATCCAAATTCAATCTCAACAAATTGGGGAAAGGACTCGATTTGTCCCCAACTGTCCTACTCAAAACGTGAACCGGATTTTGAAATCAAATTTGAATTTTTCCATGATAAAGGTCTTATCTTTGAGGGTATTTCAATCTGTAGATCGCATGAGTTTAATACGGAAATTCCTGGCGCCCGCGCCAGAAGCGCCCAGTCTATTGGATCACACTAGTTCGCGCCGGTCCTCCTGGGGCCTTGAGCTAATGCAATATTCATGACAACGGGTAAACTATCCCGGACGACACATTTCCAGCGAGTGTACTGCTCGAAAGTGCTCTGGCGCCTTCTAGCGCCAGAGCACTTTTGAGCGCCGGGCGTTTTCGCGGTGAGCAGATGTAGTAGTAGCTGTATTCTAATGATGAAACTCCCCAGAGACAAAATTCTAGTCAAACCTTTAACCATGGACAAATTTCGCGAAATCCGGCTCAGGTTTTTGAGGAATAGTGCCGAGACAACTTACCCAATGTGATTGAAATGAATCTGTGAAACAAACAAAGCCAGATCAGGAAAAAAATCAAGAGAAAGTGTAACCAGACTCGAAAAACCTGTCACGTCTATGAGTAAGTCCGTGTTGCGCGAATCCCAGTAGAGGAACATAGTAGAGGAACATCAAAATCTTTCAACTATGTATTATGTAAAGGATTTTTGAGTAGTATCATAAGGAAGCAATACTAGAATGCATGGGAGCAATAAACTTCAATGAACCGAAAATTTCGGATTTTTTACAACTTCCACGCAAGCAGCTAGCTTTGTATATGCAAGGATAGATGAAGAAGACATAATCGAGGAAATAAGTCGAAGAAACGTATCCTTGTTATGAAATATTCTCATTCCAAGTAGAGTGGTTCAGAAAACTTGATGGGAACACGATTTCCCATGGAGGAGAGGACTATTATTAAGTCAAAAAGTGGGTAACTAAAATAATGAGCAGCGGCATGGATGAGCGAATGTGCATGAGGAGCGCATAAGCTTCCCTCGAGCTTCCTCTGAAAAATCTCTTCCTTTCTGGAAAATTGAACTCTTCGCACATGATCGAGCGTGTTCTCCTAATCCTGCAGAAATTATAGTACAGAATTTTGCAGTGAGCGAAAGCGTAATGTGTGAAAAAAATGAGATTGATGACGCGACAAATGAGGTCGTAGAGCGCTTTGTCCAGCGAAATGAACCTGGCTAAGTGGTCGCGAGCCAATTGAGGTCTCGCAGACCAGTCGAGGTCGACGCCCAGCGCATGAAGCTGCTACAGCTATTCCTTACTACTTATGGTTTCTGGTATTGCTAAGTGCCCTTACGATGACAGGTTCAGTCATAAGCGTAGAAGAGTCTTTTCCTCATTGTCGGATTCAAATGAATTGCCAACATCCAAAGCAAGGCACCAAAATGGCACCGAAATTGATAGCGAAATGTTACGACTTCTGATACGGTGTAGTCAATCATTCTTACTTATGAATCCTTCGAATGTCAACGTGAAAAATAGCAACTGAAGGTGATTTTCTTCTTTGCTATAAAATTATAGAGGTGTCAACATTCGGTCAGTGGTTCAGGAAGGCCAATGCTTGCGCCTTTTTTCGCAACTGCGAGAAACATCTCAAATTTAGGAGGAATTTGCTTCTACTTTCAAGCCTTTCAAATTTCACGCTCGTAAGGTTATGGAGCCTTGAATTCGAATTTTCTCGAAATTACTAGTTAAGTGATAACAAAAGCGTTGAAACAACAGAAAAAATTTCACCAAGATTTCGGAGGGGTGTTGGTGCTGTAGAAGCTGCGAGAGCAGTCACCAACTTGGGAATCGTGCTGTGGTAGACCAATGACTAAAGCGCCTTCTAATTTAGGCGGAGTAATACAACTCTGAAATCCGAGCCGCTGATTGATCCCGAAACCACCCTACACCCCTCTTGGAGCAGCTCTTTCAAATTCTGACGAATAAGAAATGCCATGCTGATGACGCAGCACAAGTTATATAAGTGTGAATCGCTATTGAGCACTTATTCGAATATCCCAATTATATAAAGAGCATGGAGCATTTTGCGTTGAGAACCCTTTCGGGGATCTATTCACTCTACCTCATTCCGAGTCTGGCGATATTTTGCCATTCTTTCTATACAACGAATTGCGAGATCCAGCCGATGTGGAAGCCATTTTTTGCATTGTCACAGTCTGGTCCTAGTTAACGAGCCCACAGGTATCAAAGATTTGGCTGATTTGAGCGACATACGACTCAGCACCCCGCGCGAAAAGAAACGACCACCCGGCCGTCCTCCAGTACGTTGGGCAGACTCTCTAGCTTATCGCAACAACGTATTTGATCCCGTGTCCCTTAAGGTGTCTGTTCATTGGACAACCATAGCTCAAGACCGAGAACGATGGAAAGAAGTTGGGACCCGCGCAAGGCCAACCGCCAAGCAGATGAACGGGTCGTCTAAGTATCTAAGTAAGTAAGTACGACTCAGCACATTGGTACATTGGTTGACACCCGCCTTCGTAAGATTTGACGGCCTCCTAACAGATCAGTAACGCCTTCTATCCCAAAACTAGAAATGACTGCATGAAATAGGGCCAACCGCAATTGGACACCACCCTGGAACTGCTGAACCATTAGGCCCAGGCAGAGATGTCCACTAGCACACCTCCATGAACCACGGCAGGCGGACTTGTGGGAACACCTCACCAGTACTTCCACATTAAACCGGTTTTTAGAAGTTAACTTGAGTGGAAGAAAGTCCCTCCCCTGAACTCCATTTTCACCCTTTTTTACCGAAAAATGCTGTGAGAGTTTTGACGCCTGGTTTCTCTGGCTAGAGTCCAACTACAATGTGCAGGTGCCATGTGTGGCAGCTCAAGTCGTTACGTCACCAGTGCCACTGGCATGCTATAATTACCAACAATGCCAGCATGCAAAAAAATGAAATTGCGTAACAATTATGAAAAGTTTCATTCGAATGCCAGTTCTTTCACCAAGAATAACCAAGCTAGTGCTTCCTTAAAGGACTACGAACTTTCTGAAAAAAGATCAGAAAAGATTTGAAAGCAATGGGCCTCGCAGATAAAAATGTCGTTCCTTCTCTTCAGAGAATGTTTCAAGAGAATAAGTAATAATCAATCACTCACTAACTATTCATGTTCTGGAGAGATTGTTTGAGAATTAGAACGGCTTTTCTGGTCATTGTGAAGAGGGATTTTCTGTGGAGTTTGTATAACTAGACTGCATAGGGTGTGATATCCGTGAATCAAATTCTCCTACTGGAAGAAAATCTCCCAGAAATGTCGTTTGAGATTTTTGGCATTTTTCGTACCCCTTGAGACCCTCTGCACTCTGGGGCTCAGCATCTCGAATGGTACAACACGTTTCACTCCTTCTTTGGTTTTCGTGCAAATTGAGGTATATTGTTTGAGGGAGAAAGTGGTGTCGTGGCAAGGGCGCTGCTTACAACGAGCACGGTGAGGAGTCGAACTCGCCATATGTCGTTATTCCGGCCAAGCAAACCATCCTGTCTTCCGGGTTCGGTTATAAGAGTATCAGGCCTTACTAGTGTGAAACTTTGTCTTTGCACCGTCTGCTCTTCGATTTGTTACACTGGCCACATCGCACTCCAAATGCCACTACTATTCTGAAATAAAGTAGGATGCGTGGCACATCCCATGGAAGAGACTTGATACTCTGGGATTTATTTCATAAGAGCCATTGAACTAAAATAGAAGTCGAATAAATTGTTCAGTCATCCCGCTCAGAATACTCCATGCCTTCAACAGAGCATCGACTACACTGAAAAAAAGCAAAACATAGGACACACTCAGGCGGATATCGTGTGAACGGTGCCCTTCTACCCTTCGGTCTGAAGGATAGACTTCTGAGGGACAATCATAGATGTGCATTACCGTAGACGGAAAGCATCCAACTGGAGCTCTAGGCCTCACAAAGGGAGCTGCTGCTGCAATTTTTTTTATTCTATCAGGCCGTTGTCTGTAGCTCTCTCGCCTCATACTCTCCTCTCCGCGCTTAGTCTCTCATTCCCTTAGCACAGCCGATTAGGAAGGTGAGTGAGCCCTTAACCTAAGCGTTTTCGACGGATTCTTTTCCTTTTTTCTTCACTGCCGGCCCATTTCGCACCAATACATTCGCATTCGTGTGCAAGAGCCACACCAATGTGATCCTGGGGCATGCCTTCAAGAACGGACGTAACTTTTCCGTGAACTGCTACTGCTGAGTAAAAGCTCGACGGGCTTACATGGAAACACTACTAAGAATGCAAATGACAGGGACCGCTGTACCCTCTACGGCGTTGTTTATGAGTTATGTTATGTCGTATCTTCCCTTGAGTTTTGCCAATTCCTCGTCAGGAGGGAAACAAGGGCTGCTTGCGCTGCTTAACTGCACCCTGTCGACAAAACGGTGCAAGCAAAAAACCCCTTCTTTTCATTTCTCTTTGGCACCCTCTATGATTTTGAAGGATATCTAGATATCTTAACTTTCAAAAGAGCTTCCCTGAAACCGGAGCACCTGAGACGAACTTTAGAATTGATTTTGGCATTGGCGGCAACGACAAGCAGTAATCATTCTTTCTCATCACTGTACAGTAGCAGCGGCTATTTTGAGCGCCCTTATCGCATTTTTTCTCTTTTTACATGCCGGGCAAAGCAGACATGCTGATTGTGCACAGTACAGCGGACTGCAGCAATTTATTCCCTTTGTGAACATACCGAGTCATTGCTGTTGCTTGAACTCCTATGGCGATTTATAAAGAAGAGAAAGGTAAGTGGAAAGCGACAAAAATGGTGAAAGTGAGAGAGTGCAAAATTGTACGATAGTTCATAGCATGGGAGATCTCTAATAGGATAGATAGTGCACCTTGAATTTAGAGATCAAGGAGAATGGTATTTGTATTTGTGCATACATGGACGGTTAAGCCAAATGCCATATAGAAACCGCAACGCCATTTGCTACGCACAATACCGCTCGCCGCGTGGGCGGCGTGACCTCATAGGCCGATGTTAGACTTTCGAGCGATTCGCTCTTGCATCTTGAAGCTAGTCTCCCCCTTCACATTCTTCGTGCTTTTTTGGGTTGCTCTCCCACCTCCGGGAGAGTGCTTTCTGGTTTTACCGGTGGGTTCTATCGGAACCACTGGTGCTCAGGTAGCTCGCCGCGGCACGGCGTTTGTTCATCTGCGCTCCATAAGACTTGTGGTTAGTCTCAAGGAACCGTTACCATATGTATAGAGAGAAGGTCGATCCGATCGCAAACTACTAAGGCCTTTGTCAGACTTCGCGAACCGAGTGATTCCGTAGCGTCCGCGGTCGCGTCGCGTTCAGCGAACGGCTCGCTGCAAGGCATTTTCGAAATTCAGTGGCGAAGCAGACCAGGCTTTGGAGGCGCAGATGAACAGAGCGCCACGCCGCCGTGTGGCCCCCCTAAGTCAGCACCGAACCATTACGTTGTCTTCCATTTCTTAACTTGGTACCGCCGATTAATTTGATTGTTGGAATTGACCTGTTTTTTTTAGCAAAAATAATGTTTCATTGAGCGCATTGTACAGCCTATAGCACTTCGTGCACCACTCGAAACCGTTTATTTTTTTTTACTTTTCGGGATGTTCTGGCATCCCAGAAACTAACCGAGGTCTTATATAACTCTATTTAGGGAGTCCATTACTGTAGCTCAGATTATCTAGAAATCACTGGCTTGCGATTGATTTACTCAAAGCATGTGTTGAGGTCAACTGTGTACCTTCGTATCCCAATGAATCCACCCGATTGGGAGATCCCCAAGTTCTGCCTCAGGGTCGGCGAAATCTGTACGGCATTAAAATCAGCTGCTCTTACGAGAAAAATTAATTGGAGCTGGCTTAATCCTTTCAATTGATGTGAATTCAAACGTTAGCTTCAAGAACAATACTATATATGGCGCAATAAGAAAAACTGGATTACGGACTGATTCCGTGAGTGGACAGATTTACGCCGAGGGCGGGTGCCGCAGTTATATAGTGACAAAACAAAAGTTACAATCAGTTACAATGGCTGATGGATACCTCCTTCCGGTTACCATGACCACAATGGCACCATTGGTCTGTTATACCACTTGTTTTATGCAGTCCTTTGCTGTTTATTTCCATCCTAGCGTTCTTGTAATGTCATTACTACGATGATGAATGAGAACAAATCGCTGGATTTTTTGATTGCGAACAGCCGATGGCGACCAATTACTCTCAACATGGAAGGTTTTGACTCGGAGGTTATACGCATTTTTACGTGCTTTTCTGCACCAAACACGCTCTTAAATTCGCAACTTAAGCTGAAGTAGTTTGAGGCACCCTTGTAATCTTTAAGATTGATCCGTAAAGGGCAACCAGTGGTATGACACTTCCATTCATGGAAGGGGCTGGGGCCCTGCAAAATTAGCTGCGGCAGCTGTAATTTTCCCCTTTCGCATGCCTCAGGCTGTTTTCAGGCGTCCTCACGTCTGTTGTGCTCTCCTGCCTCATGCCCTCCTCTCCGGGCTCAGACCAAGGTCAAGCAAACCATCGAGGAAAATGGGAAATACGACCCCTCCTCCCACCCTTCCCAGAGGCCGAATTTCATGGAACGGCTCTCTTCACAAAGCGAGCTATGAAAAGGTTGTTCCTTTTCATAGCTCGCTTTGTGAAGTCAATCCTCCCCCAAAAGCTGTTCATAAAAGCCCTGCTACCCCACCGCCCACAAAAAATTCGTTTAAGAAGTACAAAAGTGAAAAAGTCAAAGAATGATCATTATTGATGAGTCCTACCAAACGAGCAAACGAGAAACGGAGCAAAAAACGACAAACTAGCCACTAAAAATGGCATACTATGACAACATCTTCTTTATTTCCTTTCACAAGACTTACCAAATTCTAGTACTACACAGATTATGGTTCTCAATTTACACGTCCCCTTTCGCTTGAAAGAAGCCTTGTAACCGCCTTCGCCAGCTGTGTGTTGACTGGACTTTGGCGTTGACCGTGGAGCAGCTTATTTACTATTGAAATTTGAACAAATATTCAAATGATTATAACTTTCTTCAAATATGACGAATTTTCAATCTGAAAGCAGATTTGGGAGTTTTGTGAAGAGCTCTTTCTAATCAGTATTTGAAATTACAGTCAAGTTATGCAAATAACAAATTTAGATTAATTAACGAGAAAAATTCATAGTTTTGACACTTTCCGTAGCCATAGCTTGCTCCATTTTAATACGGCAAACAAAACCTGAAGATTTGTTTGCTTCAAAGATCGCTGGGGCTGCTGAATACGTCCACTATTTAAAAAATGGCCACGTTGAGGATTTTTGCCCGAGTACCGCCGAAAGGTACTTTTTCGCTACATTGGCACTATTTCAACGACTATAGCTCCTTTCAGGAGGCGATTATGTACTAAAGTAGGAGCAGATTCAAAATCCTCGTGCTTTTCTCTTTCAAGAAGTGTAAAATTGTTTAGCGTTCTCAACTTTAAAGGTTACATGCTTGTGAATTTGACGCTGAAGGCTGCGTTTCTTGTTGAATAGTGTACTCCTCCTGTAATTTCACATGAACCCTTTCAGAATCCTCTTGATTTTCCTGAATTGAGATTCTTTCCAGAGAGCCGTAGTTGAAGCGCGCGCAACCAACTGGGCCCACTCTGGGATGCGCCGTGTGCTTCACATCCCTTCAGATTCGAGGACTCACTTGAAAGATAAAATATCCCTTGGAAAAAAATGCGAATTTCGGATTCCTTAAAGCCACGAGTCAGGATCGAGATCGAGATCGACTCACAGAAGGCCTTTCCATCACTACTATTTCCAGGAATGCGCTCAGAGGGGTGACGCCACGCTCCTGACTCGAGATTGCGCGGCGACAAGGCCTCTGGCCTACTACTTACAGCGATGGCTTCGTTGCATCAGCTAGGCCCGCCCCGGCAACGATGCGTGAATTTCTCCTGCTGCCTTATTTACGAAAGCTTCACACAAGCTGGTCGTCCAAGGTGCTTTGAAGTGACGGTAACGATGAAGAAGACACCCGAAGAAAAAAAAAGGTATTCGATCCGCTAGCTCAGTAAAAAGCTCTTCAGCTACCAGAGTATGCGACTCACCTACCATTGAATGAGAAAGAGAGAGGTTCCGAAGAACGTTGCGTTGGTATACGGTAAGACAGTACACCAACGCAACGGTGAAGGTTCTTTTATTGTACTCTTTAATTGAACAAGACAAAGAATTTAGCCTAGAAAAATGGATACGCAGGGGTCACGAGACCGCTCATTGTTTTCTTCATTTCACGACGGTCTTTACTCGAAGAGTACCGGGTCAGGTGCAATTTTGCTGATTTGATTAATGTTTCAAGTCTACTTTCTTTCTAGAAGAAGCCACGTGACTTACTCGAGAAGTGAGACAATTCGCAATTGATATGGACAAAACGACACTTAGAAGAGGCTCCCAGCGATGGAATGCGGGATGGAAGTTTTTGTCAAACGATTTTTATCATAATGATTTGTGCAGTGCAAAGTTTCAATCATTGTTGTGTTCGCGTTTTAAGATAGATTGTGGAAAAGTACAGCAGGAACTAGTTGTACCGTATTGGCCCAGCAAGTTATTCTGGGAACAGCAATTCATCAGTGCATGCCAAGAAAAGTTCATAGCGCGACATAGAGAGAGAGATTAGTCTACTAAAGAATTCTTTGTTATTTCACAGACGGGGTATAAAGTCCGGTGCCAGCAAAAAATGTGGAATAAATTGTTATATCAGTACGGAGCCGTCTACTCAAGCAGAACTAGTTCCCTTGGGTATACCTGAGAGAAAAACTAATTACCGGTCCCATAGCGGACAACTTATTTGAAAACAACGTTCTTCAAATTATTAGAAATCGCTGAACACATTACGATGTGTACGTGAAGAACCGGCAAACCGAAGGCTCGACTTGAAAAATGCGTAAGGCAGTGAATGGAATTCGATGTGACGCGAAGCAGACAATGGTTACCACATGTTGTTGAAAGAAAAAAATCGTCTGGAGAAGGAAAAAAAGAACAATGACGAAGTACCAATTGGATACAACCTGTTCTGTCGCGGAAACAGTGGCCGAATAAATGAAGATTTTATCAAGCTTGGAGCGCTGATCCGGAAAATATCAAAGAATTCTGTAGCATAAGGTAATTGGAAGAGCTGCACTATTAACTAGCTAGCTTGGGTGGCTTATATATGATACATAGACTATTGGCCCTTCAGCGATCCCTTCCACCATACTGAGTAGGTTTACTGAAGCGGGAGTCGTCTGTTCTATAGCAACGCTGAATAAAGACGCCTTGCTCTGGCAGCTCTTTGTCTGAGGCGAACCGCAATCAAGTGCTGGTACCTGAGTTTGCGGAAGCTTCATTTCAAGTGTTCTGATTCCGAATAGAGGCAAAGTGCGCTGTGTATCGCAGAATGGGTTCAACTGGATGATGTACTCTTCTACAGTTTATTGAAATAGGTCTCTAGTTTACGCGTACTGAAGTGGAGCCGTTCGAAGGAGGATCTCTCGATGGAAAGGTAGCCCATTGGTCATAAGTTAGAGATGGTCAATGATGCACGAGAAAAAAAAACAAGAAAAACGGTCTGGAAGACAAGAGATAGAATCGCTTTCTTGCACGTTGATTTCCTCATCAACTCCGACTTTCATCGGCTGCTTACTTCAACGCTACGCTTTCTTTTCTGCACGGCTAGAGACTCAGACACGAGACTACACGAGAATGGGGTGTTCCAGGCCAATAGCGCGCCAACTGGACCAAGGCAAGGTGAAAGGTCATGCTAGATCGCACGGGCATATCCTTCGATGCGAAGTGTGTGTCAGTCCGCACCTTTAGGAGGACCGCCTGCCTCTCCACTAGATGATTCCCCTTAAACTTCCGTCGTTATCATGAAATCCTCCTTTGAATTCATGCGTAAGGTTAGGCGAATTTCTCGAAAGTTCTAAGGGACTAAGAAACGCTCTCTTCGAACTGTTGTATTGTCTGTGAAGACCAGACCAGACACCCTAGGAAGGAACAGAAATTCAAAATTGGGATGACTACTCCAATGCAGAACGAGCTTAGGTTCAGGTTTGCACTAGGTCAACAGGCAATGTGCTGAAGCCGAAATAGACAATTTCGCCAGGAATGCGCCATGTATTTTTTAATACCTTCAAATATCACAACAAAATTATGGGCAAAGATAATGGTAAGAATGTGCCCGAGGAACAGAAAGATTTTTCCAGCACTGATGTCAGTCAAGTTTGTATGCAATTGTTTAAGTAGCTGGTCACGTTGTTAGGTTGTTGTGCGGTGTGTCAAAAGAGTTGGAACATTACACGTATATCCTTTTCAAAACCGGATTACGATCCCCTGGAGAGCTGCTCTCTAACGCATGTGTGTACACCTGCCAGTTATCATTCAAATGAACAAAGTTCCTCGGAATTTCTTGCTATATCACTCGAAAAAATAATATTGGTGGACACTCTCTATGCTGCAATTCAAAGGAATCTCGTCGTTTT
This sequence comes from Ostertagia ostertagi, assembly GCA_036418205.1. Taxonomy (NCBI): domain Eukaryota; kingdom Metazoa; phylum Nematoda; class Chromadorea; order Rhabditida; family Trichostrongylidae; genus Ostertagia; species Ostertagia ostertagi. The sequence continues at coordinate 13,858 of MU890075.1, forward strand.
CTGACACGGTTTTAAAATATTGTCGGAAGGAGTGTGGAGTCACCTCATGCCTACCAGGTTAAGACCCTAGTATTGACTGTGTGGAGATGTGGTACTTTACGTGTTGAGAGGCGATCGTTTTTAGGAGAGGTAAGGAGCTTTCCACAGTTTTTTACTAACTAAAATACCCCTTCCCCCTCCTTTTCGGGATTCTGAAGGTGGAGTTCGTTTCTGTCAAGGGACATGTTTAACAACACTCGACATAATCGACTGTTGGAGGGGATGGGGGTAGGGTGGGAGTTCCTCCCAGAGAGACGTTCCTTCCGACCAGGGTGAATAACTGTTGAAAAAATCCTCGACTATGGCTCTGTACTGTGTCTGTAATATCCACGAATGGAGAGTAGTGCCGAGAGTGAACGTAAGCGCGGAGAGCACAGACGGCTCGCGCATGGCGAGTGTGAATGTCCGCGCGGGAGAACGTAACTGATCAGGCGAAAATCCTCGACGTGCCGTTGAGGAATCCTCAAGCGATATTCACCCTGCTTCCAGCTAGGAAGTTTACAGGAATGCGAAAGCTGTAGGTTGTTGCAATGCTCCCTCGGAGACCTGGAGAAGGAATAACTCAAGAGAGGAACCCCTAACACCCCATCTTTACGCAATTCTATGAACATGGCATAGTTCATCGTCTGACGATCTTTGATATCCACGAATGGCTACCATACTGAGCTTTGCCAATGTGAGCTATTGTAATGCAACCAATAATGAGCAATTCATGAGTTGACTGAAAGTGATGAAGGATTCGAACAAATCGTCTAACGTTTTGAACAAAGAGAGCATACAAGAGAGTCGTACAAGAAAGGTGAAAATCAAATCAGTTTGGACAGTGAAAGGTGAAAAATAAAATGCAAAGCAAAAAACGCAAAAAAACGTGCAAGGTGCAAGAAGAATGGACCACACTAGAGCGTGTGACGATAAATAAACGGCGCAAAGAAAAGAAAGAATAAAAAAGTTGCCGAGCAAGGTACGACCAGCACAAAAAAGCAACTTCTGCTGGCCTCGTTCCAAAAAGACAAACTTCTTTAGAAAGTTTCGAAGACTTCAATTCTGAATCTGAGATGAATTTTTCAGCTGTTTATTTATCAGAATATATTGACTGAACCTCAGTCTTGGCGAGGAAGGGAGAGCATGATCACATAAAATTATAGCTGTGCTTGCTGAAGAAAACGTGAAGATACAAGTTTAAGCCGTGCCCGATCTATTTTTTCAAGGTATTCCTCAATTTATAGCAGAGCCATTGGATAAAAGTTCGCTACGGTTTCATCTACAATCTGATCAGAAATCTGTAATGTTATATTATTTTCTGATCGGATAAAGCAGAAGAATAAAAACTAAGCAATCAGAAAGGATCCAGATCGTCCTATCAGACGATCTGA
>MU890079.1:0-13477 GCA_036418205.1 Ostertagia ostertagi
GCGTCTTAAAAAGAGATTCAACGGCAAATGCTTTATCCTTTATTTTTTATTATGAAAAAGCGGGTAAATAAAATGAAGTTATAACGTGCAAAACGGAAATAGATCGAGAACAGGAGCTGCAGTCAGCCACAACTGTCAGGTATTCCAGGATCTTCGGTCAGTAAGTCATGACCATTGATGGTAATGTAGCCGGCTTTTACATCACATGGGCCAGATACTAATTTGCAATTCAAATGCGGTCTCCTCTTTGGGAACCGCGTGCACATCAGTTTTTCCCTTTTATCTCTCAATTATTCCCTCCATGTTATTTGCAACCTTAATGGATAGAGTGGCCATACTTGGAAATGTGATGTGGGAATCATTCTGTGAATGGCCGGGTCATGATTCTACAGATTCTGCTCAAATAAAGACAAAAACCACGGTAAATGGTGGGTAAGTGGAGGCTGTGGAAGTTCAAAAACTGTAATATGCTGAAATAAACACTCAGGGACAGTCGATTGATCTCTTGGTTTTTATGAAAAAGAACAGAAAGAGAAAGAAAACTCTAAAAAAAAGTGGATGTTACTGCGATTCATCGGCTTTGTCGGGTAACACTAATCAAAAAATTAATTGTAGTTAGGGTGAAGATGCGCAAATTGACGGAATATCCTTCTGAATTCAGTTTCACTTCCACTCTTCAGATTCCGTCAGTTTGCGCTCTCCAGAAGTATTTTGATAAATTATGAAAGAAGAAAATCGCATGTCAAAATGCATACACTTGAAAATGAGAATATGCTTTATTTTGCCACTTCCTTAGGCTCTAGAGAAACTTCAATTTTGAATGGTTTTGAAAAATGAGCTTTGGAAGCCCAGAGAGGGAGTGAGGGTGTATCGAGAAGTTCCCACGTCAACCCTCTAGCTTCGTTGCTGAAGAAAAATGTCCTAGGGGACAGCTAGAACTGGTGGGTCCACTTCCTACTTTTCCCTTAATTTTTCGTACTTCTACTTCGAAATGAACTTTTCGCGTCCTTGGAGATGAACGAAAAATGAACACGAAAAATGATGTCTTCGATCGAGAGCTGTGAAACAAGTTGACGTAGTTTGTTGAAGTTTGTATGGTGGGGGGGGGGAGGGTCGTACTTGTTGTGTAGCGCGAAATTATATGTGATGAGGTGAGAGCGCGCGGGGAAAATTTGTCGAAGTGGCTGAAGAGGGGGTCGTATGAAACTTTTCGAGAAGGAGGGGGTCGTAAAAATTTTGCAAAGAAATTTGAAAGATGTCTTCGATCCTTCTATTAATAGAGGCACTTTGAAGAGCACAAAAGTGACACCTATTATGTTTCCCACCCTCCGACAAGTTCCAATGTGCAAAGTTCCGACCAATCACCTATTTAGTAAATACTCTCTTCTGAAAAATTCTTTCTCACCTTTATCCTGGAAAACTTCCCGAAATAGACTATAAAAATAATCAGACTTTTGTCTCACGTGACCACGTAAGGAATCCACATTTACAGAAAGTGAACGATATTGAACAAACTTGTTGAAAGTCTGGTAACCTCCTAAACCACAAAAAAAAGTGTCTCTTAAGCTATGAGGTAATCCCTACACCAACCCTGCGTAAAGTGGATAAGTGCAGGATCTCTGACAAAGCACATTCCGTCCGAGCTAACCATGACCACAGTAAAACCCAAGCTATTCATTTCTTGTGAAATATACTATTACTAGATTTCCAAAGGGTCACGAAATAACTACTGGCAATGTGCCAGTTTGGAGGTAGGCACATCTTTCAAACTTTCACAAAAAAGAACCGTGCGGTGCGAAAACTCCGCCTACCCGACAAATTAGAAGTTAGAAACTCACCATCTTTTCCCCGTAAATGTTGTTACCAACATGAGAATGGAATTGTTGCAAGCAATTTAAGAAACAAAGACCAAACAAAAGTTTTGGCAGATTTTTGATGAAAAGCCAAACTTGAAAGACAGCAGTGGATGAATAGAAGGGCACAAAAGTCAATTTTATAACCAAAGCAGAAAAATATGCAACGCTCGGTTGGTGCAGACGCACGTGCAAATGCGAAGCAGTGTTGCATACGCAATGCGAGCAGTGTTGCATCAGCTGTGGCAGAGTTGGCTGACGCTGTCCGTAGGCAAGCGGCTTTGTTCTGGGCCATAATGAGTGCATTTTAGTCAGTAGTGTAAAAGTGCACCAGCACCGACGGATACTTGCAGACGGGACGCACGGCACTCCCTCGATGATTTATGCTCGGTGTCGGTCGGGTTTGGCGGCCGGCCAACAGTTGTCAGTGTTCGCTGGCAACTGGTGGTCGCCTCGCGCTGTCTCACCCCTGCTGTGTTAAAATGGCGTATGAGGTGAGCGAGGCGAACTTAAATCGAGACAAAGAGCCGGCTGACAAACCAGAAATCATGCGGTTCAGTCACGAAGCCATCTTGAGTGCACAAATCGTTCCCAAACGAACGGGATGCACCCCATACCCACCCTTGCGAAGTCTTTTTCAAGACACACTTCCATCCAAGGAAGTATTTTTCTCATTTTGAGAGAAAAATGATGGCGTATGAGTCCCATTCTTGCCGGATGTGAACAAAGCCCACGAGTGTCTATTCACCTTTACAATTTGAGGGCCTAAGTATGGAAGATCGGGCGCTAAGATGTAAGGTGATTTTCCCTAATCTTAGCTCCCGATCTTAAAAATGAACCGAACCGAAATAATTGAAACGAACCATTTTAATTAATTTCGTTTATGAAGGTTTTTCCCTTATTTATTTGATAACAACATCATAGAGTCAGTCGATAGTTATCGTCAGGAAGAGTAAATGCTACTTTATACGCGATCAAGAACGACATAGGCCCTTGTTCCTCTCCTTCACCCTAGCGTTAATCCCACACCGCCGCAAGGACCGCTATTCATAGCGCTTTCTTGCTAAAGTAGAATTTCTGCGTGCTCTCATTAGATGAAGATTCTTTGCCAAGACAAGTTTCAATACCTTTTGATGCTCGTGTAATTTCCCACTCGACCACGGTGGCAAGACAGTTTCCATGCAGAGAAATTAACACTTAGCCAAAAACTTTCTGACCGAATAACTTTTCTGCTCACCTGATGGATACCTTCTTCTTGCAAGGATAGCTCCCTGCTGACCCAGTGTTGATGCTTCTTCGCAAGGAGCAAAAAGTACCACTAGTATTGGGCCCACTTGGTAAGTTGCGACAGAGCACCTATGCGACTGGGTCAGCAGGGAGCCGGTGGCATGTTGACCTGGCAATGACTAGGTCTTTAATTACCCATAAGCAAATTATCAAGACACTGTGCGGATGTGAGACACAAATCTTTCCAGAGACTGAGGACTTTTGCAGGCGCCTAGCTGCATTCAGCCACTCCCACAGTTTCATTAAAGCATTTATATCAGAGGACGGTGGCTGCGAGTCATCAGAGAAAATAGAAAACCCCTTTGGCTGAAGTGTTTGACCTGCTTATACCCTGATTTCCCACTGCTACCTTTACCAAGGCGTCAACGGTGAAGCTGACTAAACGCTGTGAAAGGCACATTAACACTTGTGTTAGGGTTCAGTGGAGCGATATTACCTGTGTGACGGAGATTTCACCGAATTTGTTTATCCTACCAGTGTGACAGTGAATTCTTACCTTAGTCATTTTCCAGGTAATTGTTTTAATCCACCGGAGGAGTAATAGAGCAGGAAACTTCACTTCCTTTGTTTGCTCTTCCGATAATTACCCGATCTCGGTCAACAGATGTGACACATTCAACGATTTCTGGTGGACAAATCAAGCTCAACAAAATGCCGTTGGAGAAGTTGAGAATCTGCAGGCGACGGACCTTCGCGGCCGGCAACTCCGAAGACGCCAGATCGGGGGGGTAGGGTAGCTTACTCGTGTTTGAGAAGCAGCGCGAAACGAAACATGTTGATTATTTCGTTTTACAATGAGTTTCCTTTCTTAATCAGATCTCCTAATGGCGTGATGAAGGGCTATTGTTTCTGTTCGTTGTCACCTGAAAATGTCCTTCAAAGATGTTGCAGCCTGTTTTCTAAAAATGGAATTTGACGGTGGACGAATCGCCCATCAAAAATAAACCAGACGAGCTTTGACAGCGCCTGTCAGCTTCAAATTCGAATTATTTCCACTTATTGGCTCTGCCTTCACGTAATGTTTCGTAATAGTCATTCGATACAGTTGATTTATTCCTTCTGAACTCCATTAGCTGTGTATCGTTCATTTTTTTCATACAGTGCTACAGCGTCTGGCGTCTTCAAAGATGCTGTGAGTTCGTCAGAAATGGGCAGCATGTTCCCACTTCTTGGGCACAACTCGCAGTGCTTCAAAACACTTCGAACCCACTATACCGCTATTCAGTCCCCCCCCCCGCGGCTCATATGCTCGAAAGCACATGTTTATCGAATAAAGCCATCACGATCGTGAGAAAGTCATAAAAAGGCTCGAGTGGCAGCGCAGCAGCCAGCAACCATCGTAACTTCACCCGACCAAATGATTTTATAGCTTTCAACAAGCTCGAAGTGCGGCTTGCAGTTTGGGATAAGAATATAGGAACACCCGCGTAATATATCGATACTCACTACGACAGTTGCAACTCACAAACAACCGACCCGGCACACACGACGCCACAACAACCTCGAAGCAACCTTTAGACAAAAATGATTGATTGCAATATCGTTATAGAGGAAGAGCATTTATCGGGAAAAATATCCCTGTCCAGTATTCTCTGGCGATGCGATGTAAGTCCGCGGTCCGATATTGAGGAAAAAACTTCTTTACTTTGGAGCTCACTTTCATCCAATTTTCTTTCACAATGAGAGTAGTCCATGGAGATCCTCCAAATTAAATCATTTTTTCTCTAAGTTAAGTAATCAATAACCTTCAACAAAAAAAGCGTTCTTAAGTTATCCCTTGATTACCTAGATTTCACACTCTGTGGCACAACTCACTGCAAACGGAGCTAGCGCAGTGAAAGTTGGCACCACTTGCCACACGGTTCATCACATCCTGGATCTACTTCAGTCTATGCCATTCAAATCTTCCATCTCTCAGAGGTATTCATTTTGGTAGTTAACTATGTGTAAGAATAAAACCTGCGTTTCATCGCCATGTTCACACAAAGTGGTTGTGTTAGTCACTTTGAATTCAGTAACAGTTTAATTATACATAGTAAAGTAATCTCACAAGAAAGTAGCACAGCCATAGAATGATTAGATTGACCCTGGAAGGCGTTTGTCCGTTATTCTTCTTAACTCACAAAGTTATCACATAAGCGTCGGTCGAAGTCATAGAAAAGTATCGCCTAGTCATGCTTGCATCCAGAACTTCATTTAATCGATCGCAAATTAACTTTTCATAATAGTTATACCTTATGACGTATTCGAAACACGTAGTTACTGACAACTGTTAGACAAAGAATGACTTGCAAGTGGTTCCCCCCCCGCCCTCGTAACATGGAAGTGGGATGCTCACGATCAGTGGGAGCACGCGACCTGCCAGAGCGAGCTGATCGTGAGAGAGCTCCCGTATTCCGATTTCCGTTTTCAACAAACTGTGGGTTTTCACAGGGTTTTGGAAACAGTGCGACTGGATTATAAGCAATTGTAGCCATAGCCATATGCCTGTTCAATAAGAAATGCATAACTATAACTTAATTAAAGATAAAGGGCATGACTGAGAAAAATATTGAAGAATGGTCCATACTGTAGGTCGTGTATTGTGCTTAAACTGCGAATAGAGGCATCTAACAAATGGTATCTGTACCCTTGAAATTACACTCCATAATGTTCCTAAATACTTTTTCTATGAGAACCTTTCGCTGCACCTCCTTTACCGTACGATAGCACCACTCTCACTGCATATATATTAGGTACCGGATATCTTAGTGTCGCTTTTCTGAGTTCAGGAAGTTTTGGGGCCGATTACTATGGAAAATCAATATCTCAGAAGTCCTTTTTGCTCATTAATACTGCGAAATATGTTGCTTATTGTTTTCTATTGTTGGTTCACAATTTAACTTTCCCCCAATTTTTATACTTTTTTTGAAAATTCCTGGGTCCAGTGTGCAAATTCGCATGTGTGTACCAAATGCTTCAAAATTCTTGCTGAGAGCTGTAACCTCCGCCCACCAAACCAACATTGCATTTGATGGAGGGAATACTACCATTTAAAATGCTCATCGGTTTTTCACAGTTTTCTTAAAAGACAGTAAGTCTTTGAAGTGGATGCCCGCAATCCGTCGTCAAAAAGGTGGTCCTAGTTAAATCAGTCAAAACGGGGCTGCACCAGTCTTGTGCTGAAATGGTAGGACACCCTAGCAGTTACTGATCGATGATGCACAAACGCTTTAACGAAGTTGATTGCACAAAGAAATTCTAATAAATTTTCTGCTTGCCTTCAACCAGAATTTACAATTGGTTTCTAGCAACGTGCATAGCGTGCGCGTCTACTGTGATAGGAAGGGTGTTTAGATCTTGCTTGTATGCTACAGGGTGGGCGGTGGGAGTAACTTACGAAACGAAAGCCGGAATGAGGAGGGGCCCACCCCGACGGGCGGGGTAAGCATGACCGCTACGCAGCCGCTTCGCGGTCAGTTACCCCGCAGTATCCGTCCCGTCGTCACGGGACCCGCCCTGTTGGCGGTGGTTGCGTTACTACAAAACTCCATGTTTCGTCTCGATACTCTACGGACGGAAACTTACGAAGTTGACTGCACAGGAAATTAGTGTGCTCATCTGCTACTCACGTGTGCTCAAAAAGGGTGCGTTTTTGACCCTATGTGGCAAAAAAGACTCCGGGAAAAATTGTCCAGTTGAGCTGGTAAGTAATAAATTTTCCACCATACAGTGCAGACCCTACTCTAACTAAATGTATACATTCTTTTGTCCAGGCCTAACTTTTTAGCAAGTGAGAGGGATGATTTGTCAGATGATGTCAAAACCGACCTACCTCTCTTTTTCGACTCAAAAAATTCCTAACTTTAATCGTACGAGGTTTTCACTCATACTGGTAAATGGGAAAGGGCTAATGAGTCATTCGATGAATATGCCGTTTCACTCACTGGATTTTGAATTAAAATATTGGTGGTCCGAAACTCGCGGTGAAAAAACGACACTAAGATATCCGGTACCTAATACAAGTAGAAATGACCAAAAAACTCGACTTTTCAATAGGAACCGCTTCTCTGAGCCCGCAGCTCCAGCTTTCGGAGGCTATTACGTTGTCAGCAGACCGGGAAGCTAGAGGTGGGCCCAAATCCTGGCCGGGGTGAAAGTTATGACTTAACCGTCTCTTTCAACTTGTCTCTATTACTTCATTTCTTATTTTTTCGCTTGGCGTTTTTGCGTAATAAGGAAAGCACTCTGCAACAAGCCAGTATGGGATACAGTGACCCGTAAGATTGGCATAAGAAGTTCTCAAGAGCCACCGCAAACCATGATCTTTCTGTGGATGCCATTTTCTCGATGTGTGATTTTGATTTTATTGGTTTTATGTGGCGGTGCAAAATGCGAATATGAGTCATGGAGTTCCGGGATAAGTGATTGATTCGACTCAACTCCTACATCCTCCCCTTCGGAATACTCATCACTCCTTCCATGTGTGACGGAAAATGGCGTAGAAAAACAAGTGGCGCTGCTTACCGCACGGGTGCAAATCCTGGGTGGTCGGGTAATTGATACCGGACTTGTCTTGGTTGATAGAATCGCTGATTTTAATCGACTTGCCCACAAGTCACTGTTATAGACCAAATTGCTGCAATGTTGCACAAACTATTCTTGAATAAGTAGTAGTGAGTGCGTGGCGATCCAAAGTGTGAGTTTGGTCAATGCCATACGAAGTTATACGATTTTATCCTAGCATTTGTAGATGCGATCTGAATATTTTTTGCCTCCTAACTGATTTATAATGTGATTGTCTGATTTATAACGCTTGTCGTGATTTCGAGTGCCTTTATTGCACCATAAAAGAGTACCATTTCATACCCCGTAACAGCTCGCTTTGCTTTGCTGCCTTTTTTGGGGTATTTTCGCACCAGTTTGGGTTTTATTTACCCTTATTTTTTCATCATTATTCAATATCACCGTCATTCTGTCAAACTCAGTTAAGCGACGAGCCTCGGAGATGACGATTAAATAAAAAAGCTCATCTGAGCGCAAGGCGAATCAAACCACAAACTTCCTCTCGAGTGCTTCTCATTTTGAAATTTCTTTTCCAACAATGTTTTCTTTTTTTCGTGACTTGGGACCTTCTCAATCTCTTGCCATGACAATGCGGACTGCCATCTTCACAAATTTGAATGGCAACGAAGGGCATGGCACGTTCTAAAGACGAGTAACGACTATGCCTAACCTCGTTGAATCTCATGGATGTTATTTTCATTGACTTATTTATATTTTTATCGACTTGCAAGAGGATCTTTTTTTAGCACATATAGGAATAGATGATTTCCAAATTTCTTCAAATATTACAAGTGGTCAACAGACATCGATTGCAAGGAAGCATCCTTTCATGGAAACGCAATGTTGTTCTGCTAGAGCAAGAGAGGAACTGTCGCCCATTTCTAGAGGAGAAGACATCAACTCGTTTGTGGCCAACCAGGAAACATCCCATCCTCCTTTCTCCTTCAGCTCATTATCTATTCGTATCATTCCACAAAGGGAATGTCCAGCATTTCCGGTCGAAATTAAGCTGGTTCCCGAGAAAAATACAGCGGTAGACCAGCGGAAAGCGTTTACATAACTTTCCGCTTGCCTACCGCTCTCGAATAATTTGGCAAGGCGAGGTGCTAAGGTTGTAAGATGCGGCATCGGCTCCGCCCAACACCATTGAGCCCGCCCACAAATCAGTGCTATTTCGCTTTGCTGCTACTGGAAGAGGGTTTATTTTCGGCCTTGTCGAAGGTTTCTTCCCGTTTTTCTTTGCTAGCAATACAGTTCTAATCTCCACTGTCACTTACAAGCGCAATAATACATCAATTAGATCCTGGTCTTTGCTTTCAAGCACTCTTTTTTTTAGCAACCCGTGGAGTCGATACTTCTTCTGAACTACGCCATGCTCTCGTCTTTCAACCAAATTAGTACAAGTTCCTCAATAAGTATGGGACTTTTGGGCCTTAGGGGAGCCTAACTCTGTTTGATTCATTATTTTCCCCCATAACACATCCGTTATCAAAAAGACGAAATGAGGAAGGTCAGCCGGTGCTGGCGGGAGGCAATCGCATAAAGCGTGAGAGTGCAGTTAACCTCCAGCCACTCTGCCACCATGCCATCTTCAAAAAGAACATAAATATAACGCTTTATGCTAGATATCTTTGCTGTACAGATCACAAAATAAGATTATGGCTTCCGTCTTCTCAGGCACCAACACATAGAAAATGATGAGCTATTTGTAGTCGAATCGAGGGGACGGAGGAAGATGTTAGAGGCAGGGGAACTAAGGGTACTATTAACGATTGAGCGAAACCACATACAATGAAAACCTCACAACGTGCGAAGACAGCACCCCCAAAATTTGAGCTAATCAATTGAAAAAAAAACAGTATTCTCGATTGGCATCGTACCTAATTGATATGATGATGAAGAACAAATCAAAGCAAATGCAAAGAGTAGACCACGATTGGAAATATGGCAGGGCAGAGAATAAACGAGGAAGAAAACAACAAGTAAGAAGTCTGATAAAATAAAGAAAATAGAAAAAAAACTCCGCGTCTCAGCTGCTGTTCATCACAAATGGCACGAAATCAGGGTAGATATCCCGATCGCTAAGTTCGGTGGCAGCAATCAGAATGGTCAGTCCTATTCCTAATGGACTTCCAGCCTCAATATAACACAATTCCACACGTATCACATCTAGAACGGTACCAAGATAGGAAGCGGTTTCTATAGCAGTAAACGCCTCACTGGCAGCAGTCGCTTCGCAGTCCGAAAACACGGTGGCTCTCATTAGGGGGCCCATAATCTGCTATTCCTAGCTGTGCCTATTCTAGTTAATACTTGACTACGCACTACGGAGCTAAGAGTTAAGCAAATGAGAAGCTGTGAAGCGGCCATCCAATGCGACAGAGTTCCAGCCTGAGCCGGACCGCTTGAGAAGGAATGGACGTACTGCGGATGCAGCGAAGGTTGAGAAAAGACTGTGAAGCATTTCTCCCTCAACTCAAACAGCGCCCAGGGTGAATCACCGCTCGAGGCAACTTAGTGCTGCACTCTTGTCAGGACATCGAGAAGGCAAGAGAACGACCCCGAAAATCGTGCTCATCAGGCGCACGGTGATAACGACACCACTTTAGGCGCACCCGCCCCTGTTGACCACCAGCTGGCTTTCAATGCAGTCTTTCAGAGCGTCCACAGCCATTTGCAAGTAATGTGCTCATGCCAGCTACAGTGGGCGCAAATAAGCTATGGGTACTAGAAAATGAAGAAAAATGCACGATGGATATGAAAAAATACTGTGTGAGCAAAACGGCGGAGTGAAATCCCTGAACATTGTATTGACATGGGAGACGCCACGATATGAATGAAATATAGGCAGATATGATAGTTCTTAGAAAAAAAAACAATAGAAATATTAAACAGTGAACAATATTGAAACAAAAGAAAGGAAATAAGTAATGGCAGTTGTTTACGTCAACAATGAGCCGATCTCTGGCAGAAGTCATAAATGTGGGAAGCTGTACTCATGAGAGCGTATGCAATCGGTGGTGAATCGGTTGCACACTGTCTGCAATAAATCATATGACTCAAAGATGTATGAATTATTGGTTCTACCATACATATTCGTCATTTTCGCCGCTATCCGTACTCGTCATTTTTGGGCAATATTTAACCCAATTAAAATCTATTATTAACTGCTTTTGTGATGTTCCAAGGAGTCGTCTTCGGAAACGAAGACGCGCCGAGACTTGCAGTTAGCCACTAGGAAACCGAAGTAGGAACAAGGAAAAAGCTACATTGCTGCTAACTGCGTCTGAGTGAGGCCAAAATCCGTTACAAAGTGGGAGCGTAGGATGTTTGAAGTTCGTGAGGGAGCGAATTTACTGAAAACAGGAAGATGGGGGTACAGGCACGTTTCATCAAGGATTTAAAGGACTTCAGGGCCTGGAAATTGTTTTTGAGCAACAACAGTGCTCATCGAACCACCGTTATGACAATGTTTGAGAATATTGAGGTTTTCGAGTTGGCTTATTTACAGCGCAACCAGATCTCAGTTGTCTTCAAAGTGTAGTAGATGGTACCTGTGCACTGTCGTCGTGCTTCTTTCCCCTAGGTTTTCGTCCACGAGTCGAATTCATTCGGTGAGCATTCAGCCGATCGATCATCTCCACACGGCTCATGCCCATCACTGACGCTCGCATACTTTCCAGTTTACGATCCCACTCTAAAATAAAATTGTGTCTTTCAGAATACTTGAGAAAATATGATGTTGAGGTATCGCGGGTGAAAGGTCTTCACAATCTTCTCAAAAAAAAACCTAGTGAACGGGTTCTAATGATGGATAGTCCATAATGGAGCTTACATTTTGGATCTACCAATCTTAACATAAGATCGACGAGCAAAATAGGATCTTCATCTCCGAGTTTATGCCCGCCCTCCATGAACAGGGAGAATGAGCCCCAATATTGATAATTGATTCCGAATTTGGTTGAGCTTTTAGCTAAAAAATAACCCTCTTGGAACACCATATTAGTCCAGATGACCGCTAGCCAGCTAACGGCATTTGGACTAGATTTCCAAGACGAAACACAGTTGATTTGTGACCACTATTAACAAGAGATTAGGCTGCTCGATAGATTCTATACATATGCCTTATACAACGCAAATGCAAGAGATTTCCTTTAAGCTCAAGGCTGTCAGGATATGGCAATGTCGTTTGGTCCCCGTCCACGAATTGAGATTTGCGCCTCACGAAACCGTTAGCGAAGTGTTACTTCAGTGGAAGCACCAGTAATCGTTTAGGGTAAAGTCTACCCTTTCCGCTGAACGCTGAACATCTTTCCCCACATAAACAATTCGATCATCGTGACCGCTGCATTCAATGCTTGGAGTTCAAGTGCTGCTAATTACCATATTACCATAAGGTATCGAGGTAGAGATGTAGAAATGGGGCAAGATAGTGTTCTCCACCACAGGTTGGTGTGATATGTCACGACCGAGAAAGTACGGTGTAAATCTCCCTCCTGAATGAACCGTTAAGCCAAAGGTTGCCAAACGAGGGACGTAGGCAAATATGTGAGATAAATGAAGTGGAGTGAGATGTTTACTGGCTTACCTTTTGAGATCCTTGCAATCAGGAGCAGGATGGCAGGTGTTGAGGTGTCTCTTCATGTTACCTTTGTAAATAGTGACAAATTCACAACTATCGCAAATGTAGGCATCCTGAAATTAGCAATGCTTTTCAAAGCCAAGCATCAGGAAAAGGAAAGAAGGAAATTAAAATCCGTGGGTGTGAGCGTTCAGTTATGAAGCTGGAGATGGATGAGCTGGAGGAGAAAAAGAAAGCAGAAGAACCTCCCTATCAAGCCCTGGATAAGGACCTCCTCTAATCCAGTGCACTCCACTTTCGGATAGAAAAGAGGCTTGCTGGACGAGTATCACAAAACTAACTCCAGTTGCTCAACTACCAAAGACACTGAACCGCAATACAACCGCTGCTGCAATTGCACCCGCACTTACCTCGCCGCGACAACCTACAGCGGAAGGCGGGGTTTGCGGACAGGGGTGTGGATTGCGGGCCGAGCAGGCTTCTAGCGCCTTGGTCGCCACTTTCAAGAAGCAAAAGGGATGCGACGTCAACGCCTGTTTGCCCGTCTATAGGTGAGCGTGCCTTATCTCGGACCGTGCCTTCAAGTTAAACACACAAACGGCTGCGTTCAAATGCGAAATCCAACTATGAACTCCCTACTGGAAATATCAAATCTCTACTATAAATACCCAATGTGGACTGTCGTAGTAACCCTCGGAAAATGCGCCCACACAGCGGAGCCACTTGTCACTATCCCATTTCCGCTTCTATAGCCCAACGGGAGAAATGTCTAGTCTGTTCCCTGCGAATCATCCCGGACTATTCTACTGAATAGTGTTCGAACAAGGAGGGGGCGCATCTGTTCTGCTGTTCTTTGTTTTCTCTTGAACTGTCACAACAATTGTAGCAGCTAACCTCGGGCGGATCAGCTTCTTTTCTTGGACCACCCGGTGGTGATGGATCGCTGGGCAGTTGGATTTGCTGAAAAAAGTATTTGATTGATATACATTTTTTTCAGGGATTTTATATCTTGATGAATTGGATGCAGCAATGATTGAGAAATTGCAGACTAAGGCTCGCCGTGCAATAGGAAAGCACCAACGAGAGGGTCGTGTAAGTAGGTGATCAGAAAGCAGTGCGTGAGGAAACTTTCTTGAGGGTCGCCAGATAGATCGAGTAGGAAAGAGCAAAGGCTAGCATGGGAGACGAAGTTTGAGGACTGAGGGTTGAT
>MU890086.1:0-10884 GCA_036418205.1 Ostertagia ostertagi
GCCCAACACGCGCGTCCTCGCCCGCTGAACTGTCTGCGTCTATGCTACTCGCGTCGCGACAGGCCTCTTGTCGGGACCCCTTCAAGCCAACACATACAAACCTAAAGGATAATTTGCACAACTCGATAAAAGGTTAGTGAGTGGTTTTTTTTATCAAAAATATCTAAGATCTTACGGAGCGATTATTAATGCAGAGCTTATTAGTCCCAACACTTTCATGTCCTTCCGCTCCGCGAGAAGGCGTCCATGACACAAAGTGTTATCCGAAGCAGTAGTTTTATCATGCCTTCTTCGTCTCCGCTGCGGAACTTGTGAGACTTCGCATTTATCTAGTGATTTCAAAAGGAACGCTAAGAATGAACTTATGAATAAACGAACTTTTACCATTCATGCACATATTTGATATGAGAGAACTTCTAACCAGGGGATTTACCGGAATACTTTACCAAATGACTTGCAGCATTCGAATTCCCAGTGGACTGAGGAAAATGATTTGGGATTTTCTCCCTTGAGCCGGTGTTTATTTAATGTCATAGACGTCATTGAAATGGCTATGGATAAAGGTGAAAGCAGGAAATTTTGAATGATCTTACGAGTTCAAACTTCGCACAGCTTCTTCTCCAAAAAATCATAAAGCGTGGGAAGGGTGAAGTACATGTGACGCTGGTATGATAAAAAAAATTGCGAAATTTCCCAAAAATTTCTAGACCACAATTTTCCAAGAGCAGTCCTGAACTCATTAAACTAGATCTCAGTGGAAATTCCGCAAATAACACCTCATGTAGAAATTGGGTCACCAGACGGCTCTTACTTCCATTTGCCGTAGAAACTGCCTAGATGCGCGTTTACCACCATACATACATATAAACAGCAGTTCGATTCTATTGAATGACCCTTTAAGCACCACCTAACAAAGTTGTTATTTATTCAGCATTCTAAATAATGAACGGTTTTGTCGATGTGGTTGCCTGCACAGGTTCGCAAGACGGCCCTCACATCCCACACTTGAACTTACTGCAATCAAGCCAAGTCTGAGAGAAGGAACTGGCTCGACCTTGTCCGAATGTGGGCGCTTTGCAGAGCTTGTGGGAAAGATCATCAGGGTTGACCCTTCAGGAGGATACTTGGGTAACGTAATCAGCGTAAGCATTTTAGGCGGACTATGGCGTCATCAAAACTGAGCACAGCTCAATGGCTATACTATTCATGCCATGGAAGGCACGCGATCCATTGTCCCAGGTTATTCGTCATGGAGCCTGGCTGGGCGTGATGGTCAAGGTGTGTCGTTTTTAGTGCGGTAAATAATCCCATTTTGAATTGATTGAAGGTCTCTTTTTTTGCCACCCGCACCACCAAAGTGTCATTTATTCAATCAATTTTAAATGATTGGGCTTATGTGATCATGTCGCCTGCAGAGATACCGCAAACGCCCTCACATCATCGACTTAGAACATACTGTCAATCAAAGCAAAGTTGAGAGACAAGAATCAGATCTGTGGGAATTGATATCACGGTTGACCACTACTGGAGTATAGCTGGTAACGCGTCATCAGCTTTAAAGGTTTTTTATGGCGGATTATGGCGTCATCAAAACTGAACACAGCTCAATGGCTATACTATTCATGCCATGGAAGGCACGTGATCCATTGTCCCAGGTTATTTCGTCATGGAGCCTGGCTGGGCGTGATGGTCAAGGTGATTCGTTTTCTTTTATGAGCAGAACTCTAGTCGAACAGCATACGATTTCAAGATCGCATACGTCTTCACTGGTGCCAGATGTATCCGTGCATACTCTACTTTTATCCTCTATTCAATGGCTGGCTGGTCGCACAAAGCTGCGCTGTTTGAATCTCTGATGATAGGTACAATAATAATATTATTTTTGTATTTCAATATTTCTCTTCCTGCTCTTTTGCGCGCACCTCGCGAGGCGTATTACATATTACGTTTCCTCCTAAATAGTAACATGTGTGTGGCATTGCTGCCGGCTTAAAAAATTTGAATTTTCTGTCAAAAGAAGGTGAACCCGGGGTGCGTGAACCTTCTCTTCCGTTTTTGCACCCACTGCGGAGCTTCCGTCTCTTATGAAAAGTTGGACTTTTTCAGGCGGTGTGAACCACCGCACCACGTGCCCCCGTTACTTCATGAAACCCCGTCTTTCTCCTACTGATGATCTGCAATTTAGGATTTGCACGATTGCCTACAACCCTTATACCGGTGCTGCTGGTTGACCGTTTCGGTAGACGGCCGCTGCTTATCATATCCACAATCGTTTGTTTTATTTCACTCGGGTTAATGATTGTCGGAATCGATATTGGACCAAGCTGGAGGGTACGGTAGTTATGTGTCCATTGAGTTTTAGGAAGCCTACTAACCTTTAATATTTATTATAGATTGCGACATTGGTTGGCCTGACCACAGTTCTTCTGATCAGCGCGTGTGGAATCGGATCGCTTTCACGGTTCTATGCTGCCGAATTGGTGCCTCGGAAGCATTCTTCTCGAGTCCACCTCAATCCTTACAATGTTCGAAGCGCTGACGAAGATAGGAATCGAATTCGCCTTCTACCCCCTGGCCAATGTGGTAGGTGCATCAAGCATTTTTGAGCTAGTGCTTTTCTTCGCACGGAAAGTGGTGTGTGACAAGTGGCGCCACACCACGACACTGAATAGGAGAATGCGTGGCGCATCCCAAAAGAGTTCATTAACGCCGAATCCCTTGTCCTCTACGCTTCAACATCTATCTCAATGTCAAAAAGTTTAAGGTGGAAGGAAGTTCTGATTGAACAGGTAATTACTAGGTTGTGCGATGGGATATAATCTAGGATCAGAGAGAGCATCAAATTGAAAGCTGATCCCGTAGAATTTCTCTAGTCGAACGTTCCCCTGCGCAGAAACCGTGAGCTATGCTTTTATGGTTATGCTTTTGGGCATGCGAGGAGAGGGGAACGCTAGCCTTAGCGCCTTCGCCTCGCACTTTCGATTCGGGACAGTGTCGCGGCTTCTGTGCTTGTGACCACTCTTTCTTTTCCAAAGAGGGTCTGGCCCTCTGCACCTAATCCCCACCCATGGCTCTGAGTAGATAGGTACCACACTAGGTATTTTCCTCATGTATCGGCACCAGAAGGTTTTACATTGAAAGTGGCAAACACAGCATTGCCTAATGAACATCGTATTTCCTACACTTCAGATTCATGGGCAAGCGCTACTGGTGTTCTTCATCCCAACGGCAATTTTCATGTTTCTTATGTGGATGTGTCCGGAAACAAGTAAACGAACGGTTAACGAGGTAAGAAAACCGAAGCAAAAAATAGTTATTTTCCAGTAGCATGAAGTAAATCATCCCAATTGCAGGTAATGAATGATATCGCTCAGAGGAAGAAGCTGGACATTGTGATCCCTACCTAACGCCTGCCAGATCTCGTGATGAACTCACTAACTGCCACAAAAATTGCAACTACGCGACTTACGGATGTTTTACCAGTGATTTTTAACCAGTGCAATTAATCAGCAGTTTTACCTCTAACGGAAATACCGGTTGCAGTAATCGCAACTGTTTTAAACGGGTTTAATATGCAGAGTCTCTGTTCCGCTGCATATGAAGTAACTAATAATAAATCTTTAATTTACTGTGCTACATTCAAAGGATTCAACAGAGCCTCAGACCCATTCCACACTCGGGTACATACCGAAGGCCCATCACTGGGACTATGGGTCTCTCTGATATCAGTGTGTCGCTGATTCCTCAATCTGCTCCGCCTAGTGCAAGCGGGTCTGAACGACCAACACACGTACCACAATATCACTCTAATTACCATTATGTACGAGCACTAGTTTCCTCTAAATACTGCAATTCCTGTAGTTCAATCTGCCTTTGCGGGGCTATGGTATTTGCCCACAACTCATGCATCTCTGTACAGGTTTTCGCCTCTAGCGCATCTCCAGTCGCTTTTCTAAAAAAAGGATAAAGGATAAAGCATTTGCCGTTGATCAATCCCTTTTGGGATGCGGCACGCATTCTACTTCCATTTGTACATTCGCAGTGGCGTTTGAATGCGATGTGGCCTATACAATGACTTGCGGGGGCCAGCCGATGTACAAGTCAGTGTTTTTATCCTCCCAGACAAGTCTGGTACCAATTAACCGACCCCGGAGGGATGGAAGGCTTGTTGGCCCGGGCGACTCACGACCAGGATTTGATCCCCGGACCGCTCGCGTGGTAAAGCGCGCCACTTGTCACTACACCACTTCCGCCCTCTTTTTATCCTTTTTCTAACAACTCAGACGAATTAGCGACAGCTTGGTTAGTCCCGGATTAGTCTGAGATGGTAAATGGGCCGATATGTACGCAGCTTAGCCCCATTACTCATCATATGAGCCAAATATGACATCACATATCACTGTGTGTCTAGATCACATAATTATCTGAAATCTAAATGTATGCTGAAGAAGCTAAATATAGAAACCGCAAAATTTACGACGAAACATTAGCTCACTGGAAACCAGTGTAGTCGATTAAGTAGGCAGGGATTCGAAAAGAAACCATTTGAAATCGGTAACCTACCATAACCGAACATGGGCCCTTCCCTTGGCCCTCTGAAGCGTTGAGGGAATTCCACCGGACTTGCCCTCTCCACCTCGCTCACGCTCTCTGCTGTCTAATCACTCGCCAAGTATAGGCCTGCGGCAGTTGATTAGACAGTCGGTACCTCGCTAAACGCGCCAAGAGTGAGCCATGCTAGATCGTCGAGGTCAAGTCTTTCGCTGTCAAATGCGCGTCGGTCAGTCCCCGCAATCGAAATAGCTCCAAATAATAACTTCGTATTCTTTACTTCTTCTTCCGTTATTCCCCATTTAAAGGAATCTTGCGCGGAAAAATCATGATTCTATTTCAGCCATAAATCACTGGCTTGAGACTCATTATCCACGATAATAGTGAAAAGAACTGAAGTATTGCTTTCGTTTTGATTAGAAATTCGAAAACTCGAAAAGGCTGCTACGCGTTCGAATTGCCCACGGACGTCTTTCACGAATGCTGGCGACGGGGATGCTCAAACTTGGTTCTTGGAGTGCATTCACTAGAAGCTCTTTCTGGCCTTCTGCGTTGCATTCACATCTTACACTTCTACTCCATCCTATTCCATCGATCGATTTGTCTCCACTCTCCGAAATCGCGCGCTTTAACCCGATTCTCTCATTGCGTCGCCTGGTACGTAGCCGGCCAAACGCCGTCTTCTTTCCATGCCTCGCCTGGCTCTGCCTCCTGGTCCTTCGATGGTCCATAACGTGTAGTTTTTGTACGTTTGTTTCTCTTCAGAAACCGAATCTTCATGCGTGAAACTTTGTGTGCTATTTCCAGTGATCACAACTGACATATTCATGTTAGGAAAGAGTGCAAGAATTTTCCGCGCAAGATTCCTTTAAGCATGAAATGGTTCAAACCCTTTTATAGGACACCCCATTCTTCTAAATCAAAAAGTTCCATATTTAGAAACTAGAAGTAATGGAAATATTCATAAACTGGAGTTAATGGTAACACAGAAGGTATGACTAATAACCGTTGGTGTTAAGTGGTGGTCTAGCAAGACAAACAGTGATGAGATCAGGTATGACTCATACGTTGCAGTGTAAAAAGTAAGAGATATGTGCACGCCTGCCTCCCGCTATCTAAGCCGTATTTAAACAGTTTCCACTATAAAATTCACCGGGTAGCCCTCTTAAAGTGCTTCTCTTCAGATATTTACGGCATTACCGGCGTCATTCTGATGATCGATGATTCGTTATCGTTTAGAATTGACTTGATTACCGCAGTGACAGTTTCGTTTCGTGGCTGAGCGTTTACTACTTGCTTGAATTGCTTATACATTTTAGGGGAAGTCTCACTGTAATGGGCAAGAAGAAGAAGCAAGAACCTTCCTCTTCTGATTCTTCCGAAGACTCATCTGATAGTTCCAGTGACAGTGAGGTTGAAGCCAAAGCTGCCGCCGATGATTCGTCAGGTTTGCGCTTTGTCTAGTGGAGAATTTTACTTCTCATAGAATTCCTGCAGCCACCCTTCATAGCGCTGGATCAAAGCGGGCTAAACAGACAGCTTTTTGAACCGATCTACGTAGTTTGCTACTTCTCTACTGTGCTTGAAGTTGCCAATGAATTTTAATGACATATTCACCGGCCAAAGACTCCGAGAGTACTCTAATAAACGGCTGGCCCAAACAGAGTTAGCATCCGAATTTCATAGAGAGCGTAGTTACTTGAATATCTTCTTCATGAGAATGGTTCTTCAGTATCCAAGATAAAAATTATTAGTACAGAAGGACAAAAATCTCGAGGCTTCGTCCCACTGCGAACTTTTCCGCAACAATCCTTGGCCTATATGTTCATGTACCCTATTTCCTTGAGAGCCTATTTATTCGGAACTCTTTTTGATGAACCTGATTTTTAGGATTGAAGATAAAGAGTATTACAAACTTATTCCTGGGTGAATAGTTATTCCAATCGATAGCGGTGGTGATGAATCAGCTCGATCGATCTATGAGAAAAACCTCCTCTCACACAGTACTGATAACTAGCTGGAACTAGGGTTATGTTAAATAATAAAAGGATAAGAGATAAGCCATGTGACGTTGACGGTACCTTCTTGGAATGCGCCACGTGTTCTATTTCCACTGCTAATCGTAGTAGCGTTTGAATGCGATGTGGCCTATACAATGACTTGCGGGGTAGCCGATGTACAAGTCAGTGTTTTTCGTCCTCCCAGACAAGTCTGGTACCAATTAACCGACCCCGGAGGGTGGAAAGCTTGGTTAGCCTGCACAGCTACGGTTCACGATTTGATTCCCTCACTGCGTGCGTGTTAATAAGTGGCAGTACGTGTCTTTGCACCTCCGACCATCATTTAGATCGCGATGAAGCCAAATCATATTTTCCAGTAGGGTCATCTCACGAAATCGCAAAAAATACGAAGCTCTGATAACTTATAAAACGTTTCGAAACTTCATAAAATAGGTTTTATACTTATGTTCATTAACAAATTCATCATCAAGGAATTGCAATAGTTTTGGATAAGTATAAAAGAACTAATTTAGTGGGTTATAATAATCATATCATGCATAGTAAATAACTGGTGAATAATTTTGAAATTTCATAGTTATAAAATTTAACTTGTCTCATTTTGCTGTTGTGATCGATTGCAATCCAATGTGTCGTATAACATTCGTCCAACGGACTACAGCAAAAAGGAAGCAGTTGGCATACAGCTTGGAAATGGATTTGAAATAGAATCAATTAAAGCTATCGATTCATCGTGGGGAGGTGATGGGATTCTGTTTTGAAATACTTCCAATAAGGAATTGACAATGACAATCTTGACAGGGTAGTTTTTATCGTGACCTTTGAGCTAATTTTGAATAAAACTCTGTCTATGTTCTGACTTGTATGACGTAGCACTATTTCGATAGTGCATATTCAAAGTGGGATTCCACGATAACCAAGCTCGAAGGAGGGGAACCTCACGTAGTGGGAAAGCAGGTGGACCCCTCAGTATGCGGACCAGATTGGGTACTGGTAATTGTAATTGGTAATTGGTTGTTTAAAAATTTTGGAATTTGCGCAACGCAGGGTTGACCCTGTACCCATTTCGCAGCTAAGGATATACCCGCTGACGATCTTGCATGCCGTACCCGCCGTCTGTGGAGTACATCGTGAGCTGTCGTGAACTCGATCCTTGAAAGAAGTCAATGTGCTGCTCTTATGTGTTCCCTCTCGCTTGAATAGTGGCTTACGACTATAAGGACCTTGTGAGTTCCAACTTTTACCACATGAAGAAGTGGCTCACGCCCCCCCCCCAAGCCCTGAACTCCTGACTCCTCCTGGCTCACGTAGCTCCCGTTTGGCATTTTTGGAAGAGAGAAGCTCCGTGACCAAGCTATTCGCGGCAGGACCATCGACGAATATTCAAGCACCCGTAACAGGGTCAACCGTCCGTTGGACAAAGTCCAACGCGACGACGAGAGTAATGCCGAGAGTGAACGTACGCACGGAGACACAGACGGCTCGCGGGTGGCGAGAGTGAATGCCGGCGCGGAGAGCGGTCAACATCGGTCCAACGTCGCTCCAATATCGGTCCAACGTAACGGTTGACCCTGACCCGTAAACCACCTTGCGACGCCATCAGCGCGGCACGTCAGTAGATCGCCGCAAGTTTCTGATTGCTTAGCAGAGAGAGAGAGAGCGTTAGTGTTGAAGAGGGCAGTACCGATGAGAGTCGCATCAATGCGGAAATCAACGGGCAAGGAAGGGGTCCCATTTTTCGAGTTTGAGCCGTTTGCTGTTTTTTCTCATCCCGGCACCGCTGACCACCTCTAAATTAATTTCGATGAGCTACCTTGGGATCGTAAATCGCGCTTTATATGGGAAGTAGCGCATACCCGTACAAATTGTTTAGGCAACTACGTAATGTAGGCAGTTTCTGGCACCATCAAAAGAACATATCGCGACTGAATAGGGTATTTGTAAGATAATGGACTCAAAAAATTTCTGTTCATGATCCATCAGTAATGAATGCAAGCAAAAATTACAAGGAATCGATCACATTGCGCGCTGATAGTATGGGCAGGGTGCTCAGCTTTTGTGGGCAATTCCATCTCCTCACCTCTTTTGCTGGATCTTACCAAACCATACAAACGGCTAAGCATTCAGACTCCCTTGGAGTGGAGTGGAATCCCTCCCCCTCCCACTTCCCGATACTAGCGAGCATGGGTTGAAGGTAAGGTAAGGCGCGAATCCAGTCAGGATGGATGTGGTAATTGCTATATGGGGAATCGTGTGCGTCCCAGTTGAGAAAGAAGAGGAAAGAAGGGCCATTGGCTGGAAGTTTTGACACATGCTCGCACTGTTTGGCATCAATTGACCTGATTCCGTTTGACCATTTACGTACATCCCAAGCTAACCTCCCCTTCGAAAAGCGAGAAAGTGTCGGGTGCAGACCAAACACCACAACTGACGACGGCCTCCAAGTAAATCTGGTTAGAAGTTGTTCATAGTGATAGCTGATTTCTGGTAAATGATAGTTGTAATTAGTGACAATCGATAGAATACAACTGCAACAGGCTAATCATTTCATTGGCAGAAAACATTAACATTTTGTGAAGGCCGTCGTCACTTGTGGTGCATGGTCTGCACCCGACACTTTCTCGCTTTTTGAAGAAGAGGGTATGTATTTCTTCACTTTATTGTGGGCTATAGAACACGAACTGCATTTCTCCCATAGTTCAGAAATTGTATTTCAGATGAATCGTCATCTTCATCCTCGTCTTCATCATCCAGCGATGATAATGATAAACGAAAAAAGAAGAAAAAGTCGAGCAAAAAGGGAAAAGAGTACGATTCAAAGTTTTACTGAAGTTTCGTTTTACCGATTTCGGTATGCCTCCGGTACTTAGAAGGCAAGATTCAGGATTAAATTATGAGGTAATTCCACTCAAATGTGAAAGTAGGGGTAGGAGGTGGACCGCCAGTGGAGAAAAAAGGAAAAAAATCGTGAAATACACAGGAAATACGAGCCTTTTGCTCTACGCTGCGGAGAAGTTCAAAAGGCCGGCAGGGAGATGAGAGATAATGTGAGCGCGGAGAGCGCTAGAGAAGTCGAGTAGAGAGCATAGCAGATCAAAGCGACGCAGACAAGATATCGAGCGGTGGGCGGAGCGTGTCGCAACAGGTGGAGCGTGTCAAAGTTCTTAGCGCCTAGCGTCTAAATAACGCTTTTCGAAGTAGGGAAGTGACGCGACCTCTACACTTGCGTACCTAGCGCTTCTAGCCACCGTAAAGGCTCATCAAGTGGGTCTGAGCCCGAACTGCCTTTAATGTGCTCGCCTACGTGCCACGCGGGTCTGAATTAATGGTACTCAACACAAGTACCACAAATATTCACTATAGATTTACTATTTAGGGTACTCCACGCACTCGTCCGTAGCTTCGTCTTAAATTGCTGCAATTCGTGAAGGTTTAAGTTTGCATCTTTGCCGGAATATGGTGTTTGCCTACAACGAGCTCTATATAAGTTTTCGTCCCCTTGTGCATCTTCATGTCAGCTTTTTCTAACAACTGAGACGACTAGGGACTGCATGGTTGGTCCCGCATTCGTCTGAGATGGTAAATGGGCCGATATGTACGCAGCTTAGCCCCATTACTCATCACATAAGCCAAATATGACATCACATATCTAATAATATATATATACATTTATAATAATAATACGACACTGTGTGTCCGTATCTCTCTGAATCTAATGTATCTGAATGGGAGCTAATGAATGGCGCAATCAGAGAATACAGGCACCTCGGCTGTACGACAAGTACGTGTCTTCTCTTTCCCATGGCTCAAAATGGAATTGGAAATGGTACAAGTGGTAACCGTAGAATTTACGACGAAAAAAGTTAGCTCACTGGAAATAAGGTAGAGGTGGTCAGTGGAGCAGGGATGAAGAAGAAACCATTTGAAACGGCCCGAAACCCGAGAAATGGGACCCCTTCCTTGCCCGTTGATTTGCGCATTGATGCGACTCTCATCGCTGTGCCCTCTTCAACACTACGCTCTCTCTGCTATCTAATCACTCGCCACGTATGGACATGCGACGAGTGATTAGACACCAATTGCGCCAAGAATGAGCCATGCTAGATCTCCGTGACCCTCAGGAGGTTCGCGTATCTCCCAAATACGCAATTTCCCTCTTCTTTGACTTTCGGTCTTATCGTGAATTCCTCCTCCAAGTATGAGAATACAGCTAATTTTAAGCCTTCTTCATAGAACGACTCATTCGGGAATATTCATAAACAGGAGTTAACGGTAACACAGGAGGTATGACTAATAAGCGCTGGTGTTAAGTGGT
>MU890087.1:0-14701 GCA_036418205.1 Ostertagia ostertagi
TTATTAAAGAGCGCATTCCATTCTATAAGAAAATCTTCATGGTGGCCACCTACGTGGACGGCATCAGAAGAATTTGCCCTGGAAACATGGTGCACTGGTCGAGCTCAATGGGGTCTTCGAAGGATTGTGTATCCATAACGACCTTTACTGGAGAGCTGGTTTTGAGGGAATTTGCATAGTGGGAGCTAATGCCTCTAGAAAACTATTCAACATTATTGGATTGGCATCGATCATCAATTAATTTCATTATAAAAACAGTAATGAAGCACATCAACCTGAACCATCTCCTTCACCTGTGTCACAGGCTCATCACCTTTCGTTACGCAAAACATGGATGCCTACCGCGTAGAACTCTTTCTGGTTCGACTCGAAGAAATTTGGGCACTCAAATTTTGACCGCCGCGTGGCTATCGAATTGGTTTGCTGCTAAGCAGTTTTGTGCTGACCTCAGTTAGTGATAGTCGGACGGCGACCAGAACCTAAGGGCTATACTGGCGTGAGGCAGACCATTCCAGCCCAATCCTTCGATTCTTACATTTTCGCAACATATGCTTTTGCATTATCGTGCCATAATTTTTCATTGGCCGAATTTACCCTTTGACGACGCGGAGCTCGACCCACGTGGTGGAGCTGTTATACGCAGAGTTGTAACTATAGAACCCACAATCAGCACTCCCTGGTACACCGTTGCTATACTATATCACTATATAAAAACATGACTTTGTTTCCGTGGAAAATTTGTTTTCCCCAATTTCGAAGTCATCCTCGGCTGTCCATCAGCTCTCAGCCGCCTCACGTTATAATCGGGAAACATCCCTTTGTAAAATGCGGTCAACGGGAAGTCGAGAACCTTTTCCTTTGAAGTTATGGAGCGAAGTTCCAGTATTGGCAACCAGTACTGCTTGCTCGCGTCGCTCAGAATAGGCCAAACCCATTTTCTATCCTGAAAGGCCTTAACAGTCGCACGTAGGAACTTTTAAATTTTCTGTTGACACAACTGAATCTCCATGCAAGTTTTGTGCGGTTTGTCGAGGACTCAATTCGTTGGCTTTCTTTATTTTCTCCGTCATCTAGAGCTAGAGGTCAAAATCCACGATCTTCGTCCAGGTCCTTTACCTCAGTCTTGGAAGAGCTGAAACCATAGCTGAAAGTGCATCAGAGACTAAGTGTTACTGCTCAATGTTTTGCACACAATGAGTGGGATTCGTTGGCCGTTTTTCGTTGCTTGAATATATACGCTCAGACGATGATTTCTGATCAGTCATCTTCGAGCAAAAGTTTTGGCTCGAAGAACATCCGCTCAGTGGCGCCTAAGATTTCGCAATATGCGCACTGAATCGCTCTCTCCCATCCTAAGAGATTGTGTTTAAGCTGAGAAACAAAGGCACAAACGGAAGCGACATTTCAATCTTGCCAACCTAATAAATCGATTCACGAAATTACGTAAGAGCTTCAGGCTGAAGCAGTTACGTAGGCCTCCTTGAGCTTGACGACGGTGACAGATGACGTCATATTCTGAAGACGGTGAGGGCAGTGAAGGAGGGCCTGCGTGTACTTATAGAGGACACTTAGGGAATACTCTGCTGAGGAACTCCCGTCAACGACGGCAATCTCTGCGAAGAAAAAAGGGCCGAAGTGCCGACATAGGCAAAATGTCTTTTTTTTCCCCCCCCCCTGTATACCTTACCCTTCGTATTGGCATCTGGGCTTATGCATCTGTTGAAACAACATAGTTCTTCCATATGTTATACTCCTGCTGATGTTATGCTTCAATATCGCAATGAAGGGACAGATAACACAAAAGTAGGGATTTTGTTGTGATCACGAGCACGTTTGTATACATTCCAATCTTATAGACATCTCAGAGACAGCATACCCTCCGCTACAAATTCCCATATAATCCATCCAATAATTCTATATAAAATTCTATATGGGCCGTATGTGAACTCTTAAGAGACAAGAGAGACAAATGATTGTTGGGTCTGACCAAAGGGCAAAATGACACTAAGGGCAAAACACTTGGCGTTAATGAACCCCGCTTGCAAGATACCACGCATTCGATTTCCATCAAGAACCGAAATAGGGTTTTTGATGCTGTTTTGCCTTTACAATGGTATGCGTGACCAGCCGATGTGAAAGTCGAACAAATGTGGTACCAACTAACCGATCTTAGAAGGCTGGAAGGGTAGAGTGGCCTGGTCAGAGTACGATCCAGATGTTCCCCAGACCCATGGCGCGGTTGAATTGAACGCGCTGACGGTGATTAAGTCTCAATCCTCATTACCCAACAATCGCTCTATGTGAGGTGGATCATTACACTAGCAGAAGTGGTCGACAATGCACACCCAACGGACAAATTCTCAGATCTTGTTCTACCAAAGTTTTGTATACAAGCAAGGAGGAGGATATAGGCTTTCTTGTCATTCAGTGGAGTCCATATCACAGAGATTCGAACGGCTGATCTTCGATAGCGTTCCAGTTTGCTCAAACACGACTCTAAAAAATAAAGTCATGAAACCGATTAGTTTCAGCTGTGTACTGTTGTATTGTTGTATTAGGTCGTGAGAAAATTCTCGCATTTTTTGGTGTTCTTTTTTTGCAACCTTTCTTTTGTTCCGTTTAACACGTTGACGACAACGCGCGTTTTGGGTTTTTGCGCCGCGTGGGACCACGCGATTTTGCAGGCGCCGCCGCCTCACATCAAATCCGTGAATTTTGAGCTTTAAATACGCCAAAACTCGGATGCGACAAAATGTTTCAATGATATTTGATGTATCAACCCACTAACACTGATAGGACAAAATTTCAGAAAGATTCGGCGTAGACAATAATGTTTCCCGTGTTGATGGCAACGAAAGAGCATGCTTTTGGTTGCTTTCGTCGTGGTGAGGCCTCAAAAGTTATTTTATTGACCGACTGGTGTTTCAGCCTGAAACATATATGCTGCTATACCTATAGATTGTACTTTCGTATGTACATTCTTCTACTACTCTTTTTGTATTTATTTTCAAGAGAAGGCAATGAAAATGAGAAAGAACCAAACTGAAGAGCTTGTGAAATCTGGAAAAACTTTGCTAAAGTGAAGAATATTCAACCTTACAGTCAACGACACCGTTTAGGGTCACGTTGTGATGTGATCTACAAGTCTAGATGTAAAAATTGCTGTTACTAAGAATGGGGCATTGCGTCAAAAAAAAGTAATCTAAACCACATACGGGTGTGACAGCGCAAACTGCCGCACACGGCTCCCCACACTGTGCTTCAAAGTGTGGCACGCGCATCCGCTGCACGCTTGTGGTCAAGCGAGTTAAGTAAGCTGTATCCGGGCTATATTTTGGAGAGTTTCCTCCTCTATCTTAACAAAGGGGTCGTCTTTGTTCTGAATCACTTGGTTATCTCTTTTTAAGACAGGAGCAAGTTTGCATGATTTTTCTTCTAGCTCAAAAAGGCCTCTAAGGAGATGAAGCAGGTCAAGATATTATAGATGCACTTGGCTGAGATTCGCAATAAATATGGTCTGAAGCAATTGTTCAAAAGCTTTTGTAAGATAGCGAGAGCCCTAAAGATTGTGAGGGTGGTGGTCGGAGATTGGACAACGCCAACGATTAGCCGAACGTTCTGGTTGAAGCACGTTTGCACAAATCTATTGAGAGGGTTCCTCCTAAACTGATCGCACTTGCATTGTTTTCTTGTTGTACGGGAAGAGCTGGAAAGTCCCAAAAATTCAAATAGGGCGTGCCGCGACAGCTCACCATTTTGAAGGGTCGTTCGCCGCGTTCTAGCTTGTTTCATGCCATGAAAACGACCTGACTTTTTGATCATTTGCGACGCACGACAAAGAACGGATTCTTTGCTACAGCATACGAACCTTTGCTGAATGGATTGATCACGATCAGGCTCCACTAACTGAAACTGTGTTGAGGTAAGGCTGAGGTGAGCAGTACTCATTATGAGGGAAGGACTCCTTCCTGTCAGTTGCTCGAGCGAGCATTGCACAACCAACGCTGCACAAGTTGAACCAGCAGGGCTACGAATTAGTGCTGCGATCCTCACTCGGTAGACCTTTTGCCTATAATTGTCACTTTCTCGACTACCTGGATAGCTTCTCCAAAGAGTTATGCTTCAAAAACCAACATGATGCGGAAACGACCTCCGCCGGGTTCATCGTCTCTAGAGCTCCAGTATTCTGCACTACCGGGCTGATTCAACGCAGCTGTTATTGGCAGAGGTTTGTGGATTCTAACAGTCTTTACTATTAATCAAAAAGTTTCGAAAGAGCCGAGATACATGCGTTTGAAATTCGAGGCTGAAAAGCGCAAGGGCTTTCTTCACGACCTATCATTTCGGTACTGCTGCGAGAGTGAAGTGAGAAATCTGAAGGAGAGCTGTCTCCTTCAACAGTCTCCGTGCTTCTTGAAGGTTTTGCTATGCTACCCAAGATGTTTCCATTCTTCCTCAATTCGTGATTGAAAAGCAACCGGAATGGAAGATGATGAGATGACAGTGAATGAGTTCTTACTCTATTGAAAACTTTACAGGGGCGAAAGAAAGTTCGCCTAATGGCGTAGTAGAGGTTGTACTATCGATGCAGTAACGGCTCTGTCCCAAGACCACGGTATGACCGGAGCTATTTTTATCCTGATGAAAGTTCAAGCGGAAGTTCATCGTTCATTAAGACGGCTTATTGGCCAGCCGATCACACACTTGAACTCGACGTAATAGAGGTATTGTGTACGTAGGCGGCAAAGCTGTGTTTTATTTACCGTCTTGGCTCCCACCCGTTCGCGATCAACGAGGGATTAAACAATCGTTATAAATTACCGTAGCACCTCACTCATTCGTGCATTTACGTTCGCTAGGCCCTCTCGGGTTTTCATCTTATACCAGAGAGGTCTTCCTTCCTCACTATAATCTATCTCATAGAGTTGACGCGTCGTATCCGTGCTTGCCAGGCTGCTGCCATTGAAGTTATGACATGTGCCAACCGACCTTCTCTTAGCTATGACCCGTGGTTAAGGGCAGCGTAGGAACTAAAACATCTGCAGCGCTCAAAAACGTCCGTACGGTAAAGAAAGCAACTATGTATGTATGCACAAGTGCTGCTATTACTCGCTAACAATAGTTCTTTGGTGTCTGTACTTTGGTGTATACCCAAACAGTGTTAAAAGCATTAAGCATGCACTTTATGCGTAAGCGCTGCAGACAGAAAAATAACAAAGCTTAGTGTGGCGGAAACGGGGGTAGTGGAAGGGAAGGGCGCTAGCTGGGGAAATATAATTTAAGTTGCATATTTGAAAGGGGTATTTGTGAAAGAAAATCAATGTATCATTCCGATTTTGTGTATAAGAATCAAGTTTTATTTATTGCTGTGCAAGTCTTTACGGGCGGAAGTGGTGTAGTGGCAAGTGGCACGCTTACCACGCGAGCGGTCCGGGGATCAAATCCTGGGTCGTGAGTCGCCCGGGCCAACCAAGCCTTCCATCCCTCCGGGGTCGGTTAATTGGTACCAGACTTGTCTGGGAGGATAAAAACACTGACTTGTACATCGGCTGGCCCCCGCAAGTCATTGTATAGGCCACATCGCATTCAAACGCCACTACGAATGTACAAATGGAAGTAGAATGCGTGCCGCATCCCAAAAAGGGATTGATCAACGGCAAATGCTTTATCCTTTATCCTTTAATCTTTAACCTCCCAAACAAATAGAGGTGTTCTTTTGTTGCTTCCACAACAGCAATGAGTAGCTCCAGAAAGTCTTTACAGGACCACGTTATCATTTTTTGTGTTAAACCCGGCGGAACATCCAGAGTGGCTCCTCGAGGGAGACGTAGCTCCGGATGTCGTTAATGGAGAACTTTGCCGCATTAAGCGCGTCACGAGAGACGAAACGGCGCCCACTAATGGTCGTTAAAATAACTACGTCATCTGTCCCGAAAAAGGGAAGCATTATCAGACGACAATTTGATTGAGTAGGCGGAAAAGGTGGGGAAAAGGTTCCAGTGCACGTCGAAAACATTTGGCTGAAACGGTGGCAGAAGACCTACTGCACGTCGCTGGTTAGCTTCATCGTACTAAGCGGCTCCTCCATTTCCCATCAAGAATAGTTAGCACATGTATGATCCGCTCCACGATGTGCAAAGTAAAGGCAGCAGTAAAGTATGGGCTCCACAGTAACAAAAAGACCCTTTTGAGGCCTTTACCTTTCGCTGTATCCCTCCCTGCTCTCCACCAGTCGCTTAGTCGGCACGTTCTTGAACCTGCTAGTAGCCGATGAACTCCACTCTACCCTTAACTCCAAAATCCGTCTAGCAAAGAGGGGTGGTATTTCAAGTTCTCCAACAGAAAGTGTGAAAAGTAGCCTTGAAACAACCACTACCACAGTTTGCTTCCTCTTGATGTCTGTATTCCCGTGTGAAGTCAATACGATGAATGTATTGGTTGGCTCCGAGGAATTCGATTCTCGGCTCAAGCCGGCTACCACTGCTCCCCTTAACGCTGCTACTGCCTTCTTCTACTCCCTTACCATCAAGCCATTTCTAAACTAACTTCAGGATGATGGCTGCGCCTGTCCCTGCAGCACTCCTTTGATATTCTGATGAAATTAGCAGAAATTACTTTCAAGCCTCTTATAATGAACGAGGCAATGATCTTCAATCCTACCATTCATCGACTCTTGAAGGTCAATTCGAGAATCAATGCAAAGAATGAAATGCGCTCAGTAAGTTTCCAGACATAACCCCTGAGGAACGCCGTTCCACTCTGATGTCAGCTAGTGTTCAAATTTTTTATGTAATTTTTCTCCCACTGATTAACTCATAATTACCTCCCGTTTTGGTAGGCGTTTGTAAGCAAATTTTACTTCACCCTTCTCGTTCTAACTTAAACTTTAGAACTTTTCGTAAGGGCGAGAAATCCGACATGTCGCCCAAAGAGCTAATTTGGCGCACTGGGGCGGCTCATAGGTCCAATATTACCCCACCTAGGTTTACTGTAAGATCAGATGCTATTTACAGTGCTGATGTGAGCTTTCATGCCATTCTGATTGTGCGAATTGTTTGAACAAGTTTTCGCTCATGTCATAACATTCCTCCATAAATCAGTGAACAGGAAGTTTTGCTGAGTGATAAGGCAGAACGGGGGCGTGTGTGGTAAAACTACTTAAGGCATCCTTTTTCCAGGCCCGTACGTTATCAAATGTGGGCCTAAGCATTTTCAAAACCCCCTTCTTTTTTTAGTAATCCTGTTCCATTGCTAGCACTTGCTAGGTGAACAGAGACACAGATTCGTGAGTAATATAACCCAATTTCTCTCTCGGCGTCCGAAATCAAGGTGTTCTCCGATCTTTCAATGCGCCCAGACACATCCCATCTCTGCTATCGACTTTGCAAAGTTTCTCATCGGAACGGGTCTTGTGACCTTCAGGTTCCAATCTGTCCATGCGAGCATCCAGAGCTTTTTTCCTTGTTAGCCCGTCTCTTGCTCAATTTTTGTTGTTTGATGGCTGATTTTGTCGTTATATCCGTTTGTAAACCCTCAGTATTACCCACGACAAGATAGGCGCTTTCAGTAAGCATAAGCATCGATGGCCACTTGGACAATACAAGCTCTCTCATTGGCACTGTGCCTTTCAGCAGGATTTCAACAGGGATATATAGCATCCGTTCTCAATCAACCATATCTTCAAATACAAAAATTCATCAACGAGTCATGGATCTATCGAACTGGCCATCCAATGGGATCAGGAACCCTTGTAGGTTTGCTAGTCTTGGCACAATTGCACCCGACGTATAAGTCTTACTTCTTCCAGGATATGCTGTGGTCCTTTCTCAACATCTGCTTTCCGATAGCAATGATTTTTGGGCAGTTTTTGGCTGCTTACCTCTGCAGACGGATCGGTAGGAGATATACGGCATTGCTGGCGAGTGCTCTGTACATTCCTGCCACGCTCCTCAGTGCCGCTTCAAAAATCTGCTTTCCTGCATTCGAGATGTTGTTCGTTGGGAGAATTCTTTGGTATGCTTTTGAATTTTTTTGAAAAATGTCGTCATTTCTTTAACAACTTTTGTTTAGGTCTCTCGCCTGTGGAATAAACAGCGTCAATGCAACTGTTTGGATCGTGGAATGTGCACCTCCTGCCATACGTGGCCGGATGGCGGCAATGCAGGAATTCTTCATGGCTATTGGTGAGAAATATTTATTAATTTATTTATTTATTTATTTATTTATTTATTTATTGCACATAGGTGCGCCATTAACACTGGTGCGAGGTTAGTAATATAAAACCATACAACGACAAAGAAGGGAGAAAAACATTGAAAAAACTCATAGAGAGTCTGAAAGCACTCGTCTTTTTTGTCTAATATCCCTGAACTAATTGAAATTATTTTTACTATTCTGTAATTCCTCTTGTAAATTAGTGATGATTTTATTGATCACCTTAGTCAATTTGGCCAGTCACCAATTCTTACCATAGAATTACGGCACATCAAGTAGGGCTGTACATGGCGCAGTAGCAAGCAGCGCCACTATCACGTGGACGATCCGTGGACCGTATTTCGCTCAACCTTGATCAATCAGCTCTCGGCGCTACCCATTCTATTTTTGGATCGGAAATAGCTGCAATTAGATGTATTTTGCCTTGGAATCACTATTCAGTGATAGTCAATGTCAGCGTTTAACAGATTCGATTTTACTCAACTCGGTGGCCGAATACTCCCGCTGGTAGCGTCACATTTCACCGCCTCACCCCTGCTTAACCCTCTTCGTTTCCAGTTTGATTTGTCTGTTGGTAATGGTAATATTAGGTCGGTCCATAAGTCTTGCAACAAACTGGCCGAATTTTGAATTTAATATTTTCATTATCTTTTTGTTCCATTCATCCGGCATGCTACCCTCCATCAATATCTACAACCTATTGCCAACACACTAGTAGCTGCTCGATGCCTCCCTTGTAGGACTCTACTGAATTCTGATCGAAGAAAGATCAGATGTCGATTTTGACATCATCATAGTTAGGATGAGCTTTCTTCTCTAGGAGATGGTTTGGAGAGGGGAGCAGAAGGGCATTATTTGCCTCGAGGTCAGGGCTATAACGTGGATACAGAAGAACTCCCCGTCCTAGGGTCTCAAAATTTTTCTGAATTTTCTTAGCAAGAGGTGGTTCAACGGTGTCATACAAAAGCAAACTTTGCCTTGTTTTTCTTTCGTATTAAAAGCGTTGCATTCGAGCTGTGGATAGTTGACTTTCGCGTTGACTGCGACATCTACACGGAGGGGTTTCCAGAGCTTAACTCCTCCCGTGTTCCACCAAAAATCCGAGAAGGCCCTACTTGGACGAGGTTGAACTTAAGCAATAAGATCTCCCGAAGCGTTTGAGCTGGACTACCGCCGCTTGTTCATTTGTTAGTAAACTGTACCCACTCCTCATCTTCGGCAAATGTGATGGATGGTCAATCGTAGAATCCCTAGTAAGTCGACTTGAACATAACGGTGTCAGATCGTGTTTGGAGCTGAATCGGGCTCAAGGCACGTGGGGACCAAACTCTACATTTTCGGATCTTCACAAGTCTTTGGAGATGCCACAGTGCTGTCTCCTTGTCGCATCGGAATCGCTCTAGCAAATGATCGATACTCTATCCAGATCCCTTTTCAACGGCGTCAGATAGAGCATCGTGATTGTCAGTCACAGGGTGGTTGGAGTGTGGGTTATTTTCAAATAAAAAAGTCAACGCTGAGCAGAGTGAAGCGCCGTTGCACTGTGGTTTGAGAGAGCTGCCCTCGCCTATCTTCTGGCCAATCCTTGGTCTAGCATGACTTGCGGAACATTCCAAGCAGCACTCGTAAAAATTAAGGGCACCGAGAGCCCTCTCGCGAAATCGGTGTAATATCCATAATAAGTAAGCAGACAACGAGCTGGACCGTTGGCTGAAATTGCAAAGGTTGATGCTACGTCAGGAAATATGTTGCGGATTTTCAGGAGTTCTCCCTAAAATTCTATAGCATTGCAATGTAGTTTGTTGCAAGACTTATGGACCGACCTAATAAAGCTCCCCACTTCCCATGCACACAGTTGGAGGGTCAAACTCGGGATGAATTCTGCCTTAGACTAACAAGGCCTGCATCCACAAGAGTCGATAAATAGGTACTGAAATGGATTGCGAGGATGCAACCTTTCTTGCATTGCTGCCTCGCCTGCACGTCATCGTATCGTAGACATAGAACGTGATTGAATTCCCTTGCGATTTGACATGGACGCAGGCGGATGGCCGGCGGGGCGTATCCCAAAAAAAGGGACAGATAGCGCCGAGCTTCACGCTTCATCCTACTAATTCATCACTATATTCATTTAGAATTACTAGTCAGATTAGTTAGATTAAATACGAATTACCGACAACTATACAATCTTGGTTGAAAACCAGATGGAAGGGGCAAACCTAAAAGGCGGTTCCTTGAGATATCACTACTTTTGGATCAAGGTCAACCGTCCAGTTTCAAAAATTCATACGACTTCTGGAAAGACCTACTACAGACCCTCCCGAAGCCCTTCTCATGCGACGATGGTACTATTTTTTATAGCGTTCTCGCCGACTCGAAACACTAAACACTCCAATGTCCGCACGAGATTTTCCCAAATAGAGCCATAGTTGAACGACCGGGGGTGAAGTACTGCGAGCAGCAAAAGTGTTGCTGCAATAGCAGTCTAGAAAACAAATTCTACCCATTTAGGCAGATTTCTTCCAAAGAGTGAAGGCCCTCTAGAAATCACAAATGCACCCCCCTCACCCCCCGTCCGAAAACTGGTCCGCCGTCGTTACGGAATTCTTTAGTTGCGGCCGACCGAGCCCTCCATTCTTCATAACGACTCGTAAGAGTAGTCCCAATTGAAGAAGCCAGAAAAATAACTCCAGTCAGGTTCAGAACTTGCGATCCTAGATCGTTTATAATTTTCTATATTCGGGGATAGCAAAGACTTTACACAGTGATGACTCTGTGAGTAAGTAGACGATCCTAAGCGATACTTTGTTCAGGTGCCTTAATAACACAAGCGCTTGGAGTGCCCTTTGCGGACGATGCTCTGTGGCCGTGGATTTTTCTGCCGAATGTCGCTTTCGTAATAGCGTCGATGATAATGTTTGGCTTCCTTCATGATTCGCCTCAATATATCATACAAAAAACGGGCGACCCAGAACAAGTAGGTTTCCAAACTTTCCTTTTGTATTATATTTCCATGGCCTCACAAGCCAGCAAAAAAATCATACTAATAAATGTATGCTATCGCTAGGCTAGGAAAGCTTTGGCGGCTTATCACGGAGTCACTGCTGACGATTCATCACTCGATGCCGAAATTCGAATTTGTGAGGAGGAGCCTTGACGGAGGAAAAGGCCAAGAAAAAGGTAAGAGATCTTTTCGAATTCAAACACTTGATTGGTTGGAATAGCTGGACGCATTATTTCCTGCAAGTCAGGATGCCCGACAGGAGGCCCGTCGCGCGGCGAAAAGGCTGAGACGTAGACCGCTCAGCGGACGAGTCGCAGCTTGTGTGTGGCGATTTAGCGTCATGTTGAAAGGAATATATTGTAATACGTCCCACACTGCTCACGCGCGTCTACTTGCCCGCTCAACCACCTGTCTCTGCCTTCTCGCCAGCGCGACAGGCTTCTTGTGGATGGGGAACCCTTCGCACACATACGTACAAACCTAAAGGATCGTTTGCACAGCCCGATAAAAGAATATTTGGTGGGTTTTTCGATCAAGAATATCTAAGGTCTTACTTGAGGATTATTAGCGCAGATCTTGAGGAGTCCTAACATTTCCATATCTTTTCGCTCCGAAGAAATCGCGAGAAAGCGTTGTTAGTACAAGGTACCTTTTCTAGCCACTTTGCCCCGGAACAGTAGTTCTATCAGAACTTCTTCGTCTCCAGTACGCGATCTTTTGATGATTCACATTTATCCAGTGAACTGGACAAGAAGGCCCAGAAGGAGCTTACGAATTAATAGAACTGCTTCTCATTCATGCCTCACATTTGATATGTGAAAATGTCTAGCTACGGGAATTTCACGAAATAGTTTTCGCAACGGTGACTGCTCAGCCGTGGTTGAATTGACGAGTTTGGAGCTGAGGAAAGTGACCTGGGATTTCTAAGTCCGTGTTTTGTGTCGTCAGTTTAGGTAATGCAGGAGTTTCATGGGAACCAGTTGCGAAAGTCGGAGGCAGGCGGAAAATTGCGTAATGGCGAAGACAGGACTCCTTAACGGGTGCCAGAACGAAGCTTCAGTCCTCGGGCGAACGTATCCCCCGCCGAGGTTCAGGAAGCCTCCTAACGAATCTAATGACGCGCTAGCGGCGCAGTAAGCCCCCTTTCGCTGCTTGAGTCTTGGCCGTTCAGCGAGAGAGCGTTAGCATTGAAGAGGGCAGCACCGAATGGAGTCGCCATCAGTGCAATCAGGGCGCCAGACAAGGGTTCTCATTCATCGCAGGTTCCAGTCGCCATTTTCTCGTATTTTCTTCCTTTGGGCATCACTGACCATCTCTGACTCAATTTACAATGAGCTGCTCTCTCTTCGTAAATTCCGAACTTAAAAGACAAACCCCGGATAGCCCGGACTGTGGAAGGGTACCGCGAGGGAGATTGTAAGGTCCGTTGTCTTCGTTGCAACGCTTCCCACCCACCTCGACATCGGCGTGCTCTCTCGAACGGCGTGATCTCTCGCGTGTTTTGTCTTCTTTGACCGCCCTGCCTCGCCATCGTTCCACATCCGACCTTTTCGAAGGCTAAGGCCTTAATTTCAGCGATCCAAAGATTTCTCTAGCTTTCCTTTCCCTTCAGCGTCCGTGGCAGCCGCAGTCACACTTTCGACGAAATTCTCCCTAAACAGCAATCTTATCCGAGTTTTAGTTATCCGAGGCTGCCCTTTAAGCAAAAATGACTAAGTGATGAAGATGAAAACAGGGATTGTTTTGAAAAGTTCCCCTCCCCATTCCATCTTGCAAAACATTCATGTGGGATGGAAGGGGTACGTGGAACGCTGGTAAGGTGAATGAGGAATTTCCCCATAAAAGTGTGGGCCACTGAATTCTACACGAACAATACATTTACCATTCAAATGAGATCGCATCAAAAAAACGCAAAAACACCCTCGAGTAGAACCTGGGCCATTGAACGGCTCTTACTTCCATATGCACCGTAGATACAGTGTCATGCGGTCTGCCACCATATAGCCAGCTCGATTGTATTTCTCTAACTATCACCTAATAAAGCTGTCATTTGTTCACCTAAGTTCTAAGTAATGAAGGGGTGTGTTGCTTTAGTATCCTGCATAGGGAGCCGCAATGCGGCGCTCACATCCTTCACCTGAATTTCCTGTGGTCTGTGAGAAGGAACTGGCTCGACCCTTTCCAAATGTGGGCGCTATGCAGAGCTTGTCGCGAGCATCATCAGGGTTGACCTTTCAGAAGGATATTGGGTAACGTAATCAGCGTAAGCATTTTAGGCGGACTATGGCGTCATCAAAACTGAGCACAGCTCAATGGCTATACTATTCATGCCATGGAAGGCACGCGATCCATTGTCCCAGGTTATTCGTCATGGAGCCTGGCTGGGCGTGATGGTCAAGGTGATTCGTTTTTCTTTTATGGGCAGAACTCTAGTCGAACAGCATACGATTTCAAGATCGCATACGTCTTCACTGGTGCCAGATGTATCCGTGCATACTCTACTTTTATCCTCTATTCAATGGCTGGCTGGTCGCACAAAGCTGCGCTGTTTGAATCTCTGATGATAGGTACAATAATAATATTATTTTTATTTTTCAATATTTACCTTTGCTGCTCTTGCGAAATCGCGGAGCTGTATTACATATTATGTTTCCTCTAGTTAGGGAAGCATGTGGTGTGGCAGTTGCTGCCGCTTACAGAAATTCCAATTTCTGCAAGGGAAGGAATCCCCGGGGTGCGTGAACCATTCGCTTCCGTTTTTACACCCACTGCCGGAGCTTCCCTCCCTTATGAAAAGTTGGATTTTTCAGGCGGTATGAACCACCGCACCACGTGCCCCCGTTACTTCATGAAACCCCGTCTTTCTTCCTACTGATGATTTGCATTTAGGATTTGCACGATTGCCTACAACCCTTATACCGGTGCTGCTGGTTGACCGTTTCGGTAGACGGCCGCTGCTTATCATATCCACAATCGTTTGTTTTATTTCACTCGGGTTAATGATTGTCGGAATCGATATTGGACCAAGCTGGAGGGTACGGTAGTTATGTGTCCATTGAGTTTTAGGAAGCCTACTAACCTTTATTTTTATTATAGATTGCGACATTGGTTGGCCTGACCACAGTTCTTCTGATCAGCGCGTGTGGAATCGGATCGCTTTCACGGTTCTATGCTGCCGAATTGGTGCCTCGAAGCATTCTTCTCGAGTCCACCTCAATCCTTACAATGTTCGAAGCGCTGACGAAGATAGGAATCGAATTCGCCTTCTACCCCCTGGCCAATGTGGTAGGTGCATCAAGCATTTTTGAGCTAGTGCTTTTTTCGCACGAAAGTGGTGTGTGACAAGTGGCGCCACACCACGACACTGAATAGGAGAATGCGTGGCGCATCCCAAAAGAGTTCATTAACGCCGAATCCCTTGTCCTCTACGCTTCAACATCTATCTCAATGTCAAAAAGTTTAAGGTGGAAGGAAGTTCTGATT
>MU890088.1:0-12311 GCA_036418205.1 Ostertagia ostertagi
AGTGCAGCGAGCAAAAAACGCTCAGCCGAACCAGCAGAGGCGATAAACCATGCACAGCTCTTGAATTATATTTGAAAATAATTGAAGAATAGAATTTGAAAATGGTTTTACGTGTACTGAATTTTGCGACTAAGTAAAGAAATTGATAGGGTAACCAGAAATGATAAATGGATAAAAAATGTATTAAATGAGTCGTTAGAGTTTAAAGTGGTTCGTTTCGCCTCCTCTCAGACGAACCACTTTATAAGACTGGGTAAGACATGAGAATCCTAGAAATCTAAAAAAATGCTGAAAGAGTTTGAGTGGGATCGCACAGTGCGATTAGGGTTAAATAAGTACTTCTCAGTCAGTGTCCTTAGAAGACGATCTGAGCTCCTGTCGGAAGGGTTAGGTGGTCAAATTAACAGCTGAGCTAGTCATTCAAAGGCAAACCCAGGACCGAATTGACGATTATTGCGCTTGGTGGCGCCATTGGAAATGTAAAGGGTAAGGCCGGTAAAAATGAACGGGAAGAACGCAACGCTCCCCTGCCCGGTAGCGGAGAGGCGATTTTGCTGACTTGTAGACGGGGTCAATGGTGATGGGCGGGTCCAATGCTACATCCTAGGGCCTTATCGCTTTGGCCTTGTCAAACCACCCGAAAGTTTGCGCATGTTCCTCGCTTGCGTACCATTGCATTTACTCGAGGAGAGGCTATATTTCGACCACAAATCCTGAACCTTGCATTCAAAAGATCGTCTTTCTAGGGTGAAGAGTCCCTTGCCTCTCGCACATAACATTAGGTCAAGTTAGCTTTTTCATATGCATTGTATCTTATTGAGCCTATTATGGCGCACTTATTACAGTAGCGGTTAAAACTGTTCGTCGAATCGGTTTCTCGTGCACTACTTTCCTTTTTGCAAAAAAGGCCGAAAGATTAGCGAGACTTTTTCTTTTCCTAGATCTTCGTCTGAATCCTTAATACTCAAGGAGTCGCGAAAACGGATAGTAACATACATAACATTTCAATTGATGAAGGAAACTGATCAAGTGAAGAAATAATGCAGGAAATACGTCTGGGCAAACACTATTGACCGTTACTGTACATAAATGTGCACCAAATAAATAAATAAACAGTTCACGAATAGTTCTCGACGATTCCAAGCAAATTCAGCACACATTTCGTAGCAGATTATAGCGGTCAAAAGTGTTTGCCGAAACGATAATAAATATCACAATATCAAATATCTGAACTGATTGATGCATGGCTCAGGGAACAAGTGAAAGGTTACCTCTCTCTAAGGATGTAGCCACGAAATTGTCAGGAGAAAATGGTTCACAGGAAAATCAAAACATCCGTAGTAAACAAATGCCATACACCTTTAAGAGAAAGTTCTTGAGCTCTGATGCAAAAATGCAGCTATCCTTCAAAGGCAAAAGGCGTAAACAATGAAAAACGTAAGCGAATTTATCAGTAAAACAAACTTGATAAACTGTAAATATCACTATCACCTATCAAACAATTATTGACGCGACGATGGTGTTGGTGATGAATTTGAAAGTGTTTTGACAGTAGGACTGGGCGGTGAGAGCGATGCGCACCCCAATGGGGGTCACCACGGTTTTCGAGAAAGCGAATATTGAAATCAAGGCACGATTACGATATGAAAGGGCGGGTGAAAGTAAACAGAGAAAGCGAGTACGGGATCGGGAGATTATTAGACCTACGAACCACCACTGATCTGAGGGCCACTGAACGAATGGCCGCAGTGATGCAATAAGTGACCAGTCTGCTGAGGGGGCTGTCCCGTGTCTACGTCCAGGGTGGCTTCAGGAAGAAGTGCGAAGTCAGTTGCGAACTGGGTAATAAGCGCGAGACACGGTATCCCGGGAGATGAGTGTTAGCCCAGCTGCGATTATCTCAGATCCCAGTTGCAACATCGGATTAGTTGCGTGTATGTGGGTGCGAGTACAGAGAAACGGATAGCAATGATTTATTACGTGATTGTACAGGGGCGGTCCCGAGTGGAGAAAGGCTGGTAGTGGGGAGAGGACGAATAGGACGGCGTTTGAGCGAAAAGATAGCGTCATGAGTAAAATACTGGTTTGTACGACGTCTTCGTCCATAAAAAATCCCTGCTCAAATGCTGTAAGGCTTACTACAACGCTTTCTGATTTATTGGTCGTAATGTAAACAAAAATGCTCCAGTATTAGTGAAACTGCCTCGTTGATTCGTCGATCAGAGTGATACGATCAACGCGGCTGTCGGAGCGGTGAGCTAAGGTCGTATCAGTTCTCTGGGCAAGAGTGTAGAGAAGAGGTAGAATAACGCTCCGAAAAAATGGTCGGACGTTTTTAGAGATTTTTGCTTTTGTCCTAATTGGAACACGAGCCGATGAAAATTCGGTTTGGGAGGGGGCACTCTTTGCCATCTTATCCGTAGTACTAGAGAGCGCTCCTTTGAGCTCTCCAATACTATGATAAGATACGAAGTAAATGGCATTAAAGCGAGAGATTGCGATAGGATTCTGTTGTGCTCATAGTGGAAGTGAAGATGCTGAATAATGCCCTAGTAGCGAAAAAAGCAAAGAAATCCGTCAAAAACGCGCAAAATGGGACCACTTCCTCTGCCCGTTGACCTCCGATAATGGACGAGTTGGCAACCAACTAAGAGGTCGTCGGCACTCGTTAAACCATAGCTGCCATCATACCACCAGAGATCATACCTTGATTGATATAGCATTCCATGAGAAAAAAATTGGATACGCGCTCGAAGTGGCATACCTTATCAGAATGATAATCGAACAGCGATCTGCTGAGGGGCGGAGCACAGGCGGAGGCGGAGCTCAGAAAGGATTGGCAGCCCCAGGGCGCTGCAACGAGCGCACCTTTAGTCACAAAAAGGCCACATCTCGATTCCTTTGGGCTCTAGCTACTGCTTGAAGTGCTGCTCGTTCTTCCATGCTGCACAGAAATTTTATCGTAATTTCTCGCTTTAAGAAGTTTTGAAATACCGCGTATATTGTCTGCACTCACCACAGTCCTGTCCCACATCTGCCCATTTCTGCACAGGCTTGCACGCCTGTAGCCGTTCTTTGCATGCCTTAAACATAGAGAGGTGCGCATTCTCCGCTGTCGCAACTGTTCATTGCTACACGGTGGAAAGTGAAGTCATTCAGGGTTCGGGTTTCTTTCAATTAACCGATAACTCTCGCAGATACTTTCGAAACTCTTTAACTCTCGAAAGTATACTTTATAAGTCGACTGTGTGAATGAGCGCTCTCGTCCAGATCTTGAGTATTGAAGAGAAAATAGAGTGCCTCCGAACACGACTTTCACCCACAAACCTAATACAATTCAAAAGAATTGCACAATACAGTTCTTCCCTCTACATACTCTGCTAATTTCTTCCCTTACCCTTTCGATTAAGTATGTATTCATTATGATCAAATCAAAATCAGTTTGTCTTTTCTGTGTTGAACCCTTCAGCATTAAATCCTAGTCAAGCAGATGGTTTTCAGACATCAATCTGAACGAATCTGTCGAAACTAGATTCCTGAAAAGAACCGTTATGACCTGCGGCCTGATCAAGTCCAAGTCCAAGTCCACGAATAATGGAATTGAATATGAAGGTGAAAGTAAGCCCAGAGCCAGCCATCGTCCTGTTCAGAACGACCGATCCCAGCAGATTATGGGATCGATGTGACTGCGAATCGAAACAGAGCGAAATTCGTCTGACTAGTCGAACTCTGAATATTAAAACCTACGAATCTAGCCAAATGGCAAACTATTACGCTTGACGTGCTCGCATTGATACACGATTTTGCAGGGCATGTTGGTTTATAAAACAGGAAAGAGATAGGAAAGGAAACGGCATCCGAGGTCTAGAGAAATGGAATGCTCATTTCCTTCCTTTCTGAACCAGCAGATAGAAGAGAGTGTATTTATTGTGGAATTGACGATGAAACACGACTTCATGGGTGGGGGAAATCAAACAGAAGTGATAGTTTCACAACAATTCTGGGTTATGTACAGACTTGGGG
The DNA here is from genome assembly GCA_036418205.1 of Ostertagia ostertagi. Taxonomy (NCBI): domain Eukaryota; kingdom Metazoa; phylum Nematoda; class Chromadorea; order Rhabditida; family Trichostrongylidae; genus Ostertagia; species Ostertagia ostertagi. Next base: position 4,024 of record MU890088.1, read on the forward strand.
CAAAAATTTTCTTCATAACCAGTATTCTTGTGAAACTTTCGCAAGGCGAAAAATTGCACTTCACTACAAAAACAAGAAGTGATAGTCATTTTATTTAGTTTGAGTATGCCATTATGATCCCAATATTAATTTTGATCATTGCCATAAAAATGAAACGGGTCTCAGCTGATTCTAGAATTATGATTTTTAACATCAACATAAATCCTTCAAATAAGACAACATTTACCGCAGTGTGACCAGAAAATACTACTTAATGTTATGTGATTTTCTATCGTTAGGGAGGGCTGGTTATTTTACGAAGAAAGTTTCTAATGTTGTCCCGTTGTTCATAATTTGTCTAGGGAAAAATACAAAATCGAAAGGAAGAGAGAATTCACAGGAACCGTTCAGTTGGTAATCCTCCAATTGATGTTTCCTGATAATAAACAACATTCTCTGAAGAGTCCAAAATTCTGTAATAATTGATAGCTCATAAAGAACCTACTAAAGCGGTAGCGCTCAATAATTTGTGCTTAGGTACAATTTGGAATTTTTCAAAACATCAGCGAGAGTTAGTGGTCTTTCAACCATTAGAAAATGAGTTGCTGGTCACTTCAAGCTCCTCTGAGATATATGAATCAAGGCTTTTATATAACCTGAGAGCCATAAGCTATCGATAACATCGATGGAGATCGACCTCGAACGGATCGCGTTGTTTCTTGCAGAGGAGCGCAGGGAGCAATTGCGGGTACATCAACAGGAAAAAGTTCATGAGAGAGGTCATAAATAGGACTGAGAAGTAGGTCGAAGCAATCGAGTTGTGTGGACATACCGCGTTTTTGCGGTCAAAACGCGGGCAGTTCCCACGGTGAGTAGTTCTTGGGGGCAAAGGCGCACGTCTTCTGTAGAGCCTTCACATTGGATCACTCGCAAGCGAATCGGCGTCGGCCAACTGGTTGTCATTCGATGACTTCAGCCGACTAAGATGCTCCGAATATGGCGATTCGTATTTAGCCTAACAAAAGAGTCTGGTGAAGATAGCAGCAGGTGTGGTGACTATGGGAGGAGACGAAGGAACAGGGCGCGAAACCCCACCGCCACTACCACCGCAATCGCCCGCCCTCTTCCGACCTTGGCAAGGCTCTTCAGCGGATTATGTAGCAAAATCCGATCAGAATTTGCATGCTCAATGGCCTATTGAAGCGGTTGAATCAGAATGACAAAGGACCCAAAGTATTCTCAGGCTCCGAGCTAGCAAAAAAATGGCTGCAAAAAGGATTTGTATGCCCTGGAAGTACGATTTGCGCTAACCTCCCACCGATGAAACCGACGCGCGAGCCAGCGGCCGGTCGAGAGTCTTTAGTTTTCGGCTCACTGCCGCATACAGAAACCTGCTCTTTGGTTGCTAAACCTGCGCCGCTGATCCCGCGCCTAATGCCGAAATTGGCGGCTCAGCACTCGCGTGACGCCATAGTTTGCGGATCGCGAGTGCCCATCGTCACATGCCACAATTACTACTGCCAGATTCGCTTGTAGGGTTTCTTCGTCCCGAAGATGGCATGCGTGAGAAGAAAAGCGAATTTCTGATAGAAAAGAGGGAGCTCCCTTCACGGGCTTGGACCGTAGAGCACACATACATGACAGAGAGCACTGCGTGTCGCTGTTGAACCTGCCTTTTTGGACAAATACCGGGCAATCCGTGGAAAACCGGGAGCATAGACAGGTAGCCGCAGCGCACGCAACGTAGCACAATGCGAGACACTGGTTCTGTCGAGTTAACAAATGTAACGTACACGGACCTAAGAACCCCGTTCATATCATCCTTTGAAGACCTCGTTAGCACGTGACGATTCTCCAATACTCTATAGCATATGCTTTTTATGCCGACTAGTCGTTAATACGCTTTAATAAAGGCACAACATATTAAAAAGTAGTAACGAACTGTTTCTGAACCTTTTCAGCGACCAGCAAGAGGAATATGGTGAAGGAAGCAACATTAAGAAAGGGTTACTGAAGAACTGAAGGTGGACAGGCGGCAAAGACAGGCTTGATGCCATCGAAGCCATTGGATATTCTGTTTGAATGGAATCGATGTCGATTCAGAGGCAATTAAAGGAGTGGCTTGATCGAGATAGAGAGCCTCATGAAGAAAATCCCGTAAGAACCCATCCTGCAGTTCCTTGAGGAATCATGCAAAACCAGTCGATCGAGCTCAAACCCATTACCGACGTCGATCAGCACAATCGTCATCTGCCGCATGACGACTCTCGAATGAAGAACTGGCGACTGTGAATGGCGGCTGATGGCGCCAGGCTTTTCGAGCGACCATCTCGGCCGAAAAACCGTTCAGCCATCTTCGGATATTCTTCTTACCTTCTATACACACATTACTGCGGCATATTCGTGCTTTAGCTTGTCGAAAACCATCTGTACAAGGCAGGTTTGTAGCAAGGCCTGACTCATGACTGTTTGACTAGTAAACTACCATTGTAAACGCATACAATAGGGACTTTGTCCGATATCGAATTTATTGTTGTGATCCTGCTTCTTCCCTAATTATTTAAATATAAAGGATAAAGCATTTGCCGTTGATCAATCCCTTTTTGGGATGCGGCACGCATTCTACTTCCATTTGTACATTCGTAGTGGCGTTTGAATGCGATGTGGCCTATACAATGACTTGCGGGGGCCAGCCGATGTACAAGTCAGTGTTTTTATCCTCCCAGACAAGTCTGGTACCAATTAACCGACCCCGGAGGGATGGAAGGCTTGGTTGGCCCGGGCGACTCACGACCCAGGATTTGATCCCGGACCGCTCGCGTGGTAAGCGTGCCACTTGCCACTACACCACTTCCGCCCTCCCTATATCATTGTTTCCATAGAATACTCCTGTAATGAAAGAAGAGGCATTAGCTCGTATTGATGTGCTTCCTTGTGCCGTAAAAGATGAAATTTCATTTATGGCCCGGTGTTTCCTCCATATTGTAATAAAATAAACCTTGGTTCCCTCATTTAGGATTTTCGGGTGGTCTGCTTGGTTTGTTAAAAGTTCTAGGGAAAGAAGGCGTTTAGCGAATCAGAATACGTTTAGCGAAATCTTTCAAGTGCTATGGCTTAGGCTTTGAGGAAGATGATAAAACGACGCGAGCCGTTGAATAAAATTCCACCTAAAACCTCTAAGATACCGAAAAATACACCGAAATTAACATCGATGCCGAGGTTGGTTTTGAACAATCTCCAAAAGCACATGGTGGCGGAACAAGAATCGGTCTTTTCAGGGCTACCCATGCCGAAAAAGACAGGTGCAGGACGCATGAAAAGCTACACTCGTAAAGTCAAGTCACGGTAGAAGATGCCTGACTGTTCAAATGAACGATGCTTTTATCAATAATCAGGCAGACCTTAGGGCAGTGAATTGACGTTAGACAGAAGAAAAGCATGACAAAAGTTGTTCTGTTGCCGATTGCAGCCTAGGCGCATTGGTTAAATGCACGCTACATGGTCGAACTGGTGCGGTTCTTGCATCCGAAAGTGAAAGCGGTGGAAAGTAAGGCGACAGTAAAGAAAAAAAGGGAAAAAGTCGTCATCGCGTGAAAGACGCTAAAGTTAAGGGTCTGCTCATTTTGTGCTGAGGCAGCGAGAAGCTGGGCACAGAGTAAAGGGGAAAGGCGAGAGAGCACAATGGGTGAGAGGGCGCAGACACAAGCGATTCAGCGGACCAGGAAAAGTGGAAGTGAAGAGAATGCCATTGCAAGCTCTAGGAACTTTATTGCGCATTTTAGAGCTGGGAGAAGAGGACCTGACCGATGCGACATTTGTGACCAGCCTACTACCTCCTACCCACCAAAAAATCTATCCATCTGGGTTCCTTTTCGGTTGTGCCCTCAAGAGCACGACAATACACTAAAAGGGACCTACAAAGTTATGAAAAAATATTGGCGTTCATGTGTTTTCTTGTACTACCTCAGCTTCCGGAGTTTGGTATTTATTTAGGGCTCCCTGAAGAGGGCCGATTTCCTGTAAAAAGTTACCGGCACTATTCTCTTAGACTCAATGTTATTTGACTTCCACGCCCTTGAAGTATATAAAAACCACTATTAGAATGTGTTTGAGGGTTCTGATCGGGATAAAATCGGTGTGTTATTTTGTTTCAAAGTTCAGCAGCAAGTGCATGAGGGACACAAGTGGAGAGAAAAGGAAAAGGCCTTCACATATAGAAAGCACTAGAATTTCCACTGGCTGTAATTGTTTTTGTACTGTATGCCAAACGAGGTTTTTAAGATGGAATCTTTATTTACTGGCCTTACGTTTCGACCGCTTCGTCTTCTTCAGAGGCCTGGAGATTGTCTGAAGCTTTTGATTCGTTAGCTACTCGATCAACCGCTTACAGTATTCTCGACGTCATAGAACGTCGAGAACACTATCGAACGCTCAGTGACGAAGCCTCACGGGCATTCGCTTCGGTCGTTCACTCCTTGGTTTCCTTGCAAAAATCCAGAATGATTCCAATGCTTTTCTGGATGAAATCTCAGTCTCGTACGCTAACACAGAACATTTAACATCAAAGTCGTTCCCATTGTGCTCCTCAATCTTGTGCTTGCCAAGTGGGGTAGCTACATTACCACGCCTCTTCCCAGCTAGATGCTCTTGAATACGGATACCTAGTGCTCTCCCAGTTTCTCCATATTCTTTCGTTATATTGACGCCATACTAACACAGGGCGTGAGCTGTGTTAGTATGGCGTCAATATAACGAAAGAATATGGGAGAATCTGGGCCTCCACATCGGTGGAATCTCCGGTGAGTTAAGCTTTCGTCACTCAAGATTCGGTAGTGTTCTCGACGTTCTATGACGTCGAAAATACTACGAAGCGGTTGATCGAATAGCTAACAAATCAAAAGCTTCAGACAATCTCCAGGCCTCTGAAGAAGACGAAGCGGTCGAAACGTAAGGCCAGTAATAAAGATTCCATCTTAAAAACCTCGTTTGGCATACAGTACAAAAACAATTGCAGCACAATAGAACATCAAATGCCGAGGTTCCAACAAAGGACGACATGGGGACTACTAGAATTGTCCTTGTGAGCAGGCCGTGGTATGAGGAGAGACACGCGCTGCAAAAATAGGGAAAACTGAGATACTACGTCGCATGTGAGATGGCGCAAACACCACGGATGCCGCAGTTGATAAGGATGGCAGCACGACGTCACATAAGGCAAGGCCTTAGCGCGTGCCTCCCGCTTTTCAGTCGCAAGAGTGTCGTCCTGTTCCGCTTGTGCCCCTGTCTCTGTCAGCGTGCTCCATGAAGAGCACCTGAGATTGACCCCTATGAGGCTGGCACGTCGCCCACTGGAGACATGTATATCATCCAAAGTCATCCTGTTAGTCATTTCCATTCGGCTTGTTAACAGAACCAGCGATATTCCGAAATACCTGACCCTTCAAATTCGCGCGCCTGAAAATCGACGAAAGGTAATTTTTTCCTTGAAAGGAAATTATCGAAAACCTAGGTCACCTAACACTACTTGCGTTCTCAATTTGCTACCTGGGTCTAGTAATGAAGATTTTCGATACTGAGGGATTTCCAGAACGCAGAAAATGTATTATTGAAATTGTATTCATATTTATTATTATTATTATTATTATTATTATTATTATTATTATATTTATTATTATTATTATTATTATTATTATTATTATTATTATTATTATTATTATTATTATTATTATTATTATTTATTATTATTATTATTATTATTATTATTATTATATTATTATTATTATTATTATTATTATTATTATTATTATTATTATTATTATTATTATTTTTATATCTTTCTAGAAAAAGTTGATAAGATATTGATTTCTTTTGAACGTCTTCAAACCTCAATTCCAGGATTTCAAGGTTAAAACCCATTATATCAACTATATCAAGAACAATACATGTCACTTAGTAGGAGTGCATTTAGAATGAGGAATGAAACCAGTACACGGAGAACCGTTTCGGCGTAGACTGCTGGCCACTATGGTGAGAGAGTGGTAGTTCACATTTATGACAATACACCCAGAAATTTTTGCCAGTGCAAAGAGCGAGTAGGAACCTGCTACGTTGATTTACTAAATTGAGTTGATGCACAATCACTGGCGGATTTTCGCCGCCACTCTTACTTTCGAAAAGATTGCCGTTTGAGTTTCTGTTTTCAATGAAAATATCTTCTTTCTTCCATTAACAGAAATGCTTATCGGAAATTGTCCTCATCTTCACCACACATGCTTACTACTTCTATAAATGTTAGAGGGCGGCGGGGCCATTCCGCGATCTCATCAAACTTCTCAGCGAGGGAACAATTAGCAAAAGCCAAGATGAAAGATGGGGGTGGGGGGGGGGGGATCGTTCAAGAAGTTTAAACGCCACATCTACCGAGCGGAGCTCCTACAGACTAGCACTTCAATCAGACGTTGAAAAACGTACGAAACGAACAAATTTCACGACAAGCTGGATGCGTTGGTGGCCAGTGTTAGAGCGTGGATCGTCTCCGAAGAATTGTGACTTCTTCATCCGTGGAATCACCGAGAGCCAAGCAAATGGGAAGCATTCTTGTGGGATGGTGACCAAGCTCCGGGGTAATTATTCAAACATGTTTTTGTTGAATATAATTTTGTCGTTTTCGCTGAAATAAAATTTGTTGGAAAAATCCGCAATAATTATGCATCAACCCAATAAGATGTATTAAGTGTGAAGCATTCGGCGTCATTCAAGCCCATTTTGGGATGCGCCGCATTCTACTTCCACTGGGAATCGTAGTGGCACTTTGAATCGTTAACAGCAAGGAACTGCGGACTCACATGTACAAATCACTGTCTCTTTTAATTTTTCCAGACAATCCTCCCGTGCGTCGTTCGTATGCAGCACCACTTGTCACTACATCACTTCCGCCCTACTTTGGGGGGGGGGGGACCTACATTCCCAAACAACAAGTATGTGCTTAGCTAGTACTTGCTCACTAGGTTTCCAAAATGTGCTTTTCGTTAACTGGAAACAGCTTCAGACATGATAGTCAAAATTATAGTCTCCTGAAGAACGGTGTGAAATTACGAGTATTACGAGTAGTTACAAATATTCGCCTTGCTAATAAGATGAATGCATTTCAAAGCCAAGCAGCTTGTAGTTGAGAAACATGCTTTTTGGGGACAGATTCATCGTCGTATTTTGAATGTTTCTACGGCGAAACTGATTTTTCCTTTTTTCTGTGAACTTGTTTTCCCGGAAGCGTCCTTCGAAAAGTGGCTATCTTCACCATTAGATGACAATGAAAGAAGGAACAAGGACTAGTTTGAAATGAATTCAATATAAGAAGAGCTCTTATACCGAGTGACCCTCCTTTCTCATTAAGGTGTCATTTGAGAAGCAATTTCGAGTTACACGGGGTATTTTTCTAAACTGCATAGAAGAAGCGGAGCTTTCATGTCCGGTCTGTGCTGTGGCCGACAACTGGGTCGACTTTAACTGCTTCCCTCTCCACAGCACATTTCAAGGCGTGACAACTCAAAAAACACCAATGTTTGTCAAAAATCCGCGGCCGAAGATAATGATCGACGGCGCTTCACTGGACGACTAGAAAAACTTGGCGCACTAAATCATTGAGATGAGAGAACAACAGAGGAATCTTTTCAGCCCGGACCAAGCTTCTGCTCATTTGGAGGGAAATGACGACGTTGACTGATTGTTGAGTCTTATGATAAGAGGCCTAAACCTATCCCACTTTTCCTATTGTAGGTTGTTTGTACTTATTGATGGGGCAAAATATGCCGCCCGCTTCTCAAAACGAGAAAGGAGAAGCCAACTTTTGTCGAGACGACGGCCAATAAGATCGTTTGTTGGATGCATACCCGAAAGGAGTTACAATGGAAAAAGGCTAACGTACATTCGCAATAAAGTTTGCTTACCACACCACAAGAATGCTGAGTTGTGGGCAAAACTTTCGCCCCAGCCGGGATTCGTACCCGGATCTCTTGCTTTCCGGGCAATTGTGCTACCAGTTACACCACCGGGGCACCATTTCACCCCAACTCAGCTTCGATGGTAAAGTTACCATAGCATCAGCATCCACACATATCGTGATAAACCGGCCGGGGCAAGAGTTTTGCCCAAGTCTCAGCATTCTTGTTTCAGACGCCAACTGCGGCGTAAAACCGTAGTTATCCAATAAAAGCAAGGTAAAAACTTGCTTATATAATTTTAGAGTCTCAACAAGTGAGGGATCGGGAGGGGATGGGAGGTGTGGTGTAAAAGTAGCTGGTGCCATAGAA
>MU890097.1:0-14554 GCA_036418205.1 Ostertagia ostertagi
TTGATAGAATATGATGCAGTAGAAGTGTGATAACATTAAGTTGGTTCGTAAGTCTTGCAGCAAATTATGTGAATGCAAGAAAGCTTTGATCTCCGAAATCCGCTCTTTGTTGAGGTAGCTTTTGCAATGTCAGCCAACCGATCAGCTCATTGTTTCACTATTTGCCAAGGCTATAACACAGATTTCGCAAAAAGCTCTTCATGGCATTGATTTTAACGAGTGTCGCTTGAGACCCTCTTTGAAGGCAAGATTCGGGATAAAATAGGTGTGGAAAAGCGTTCAGTTATGAAGCTAGAGGTGGGAGGTGGTCTGGAAAAGAAGGAAAGCAAACGAAACCACCGATTACGCCCCGCACAGAGACCTCCCCTATTTCAGCCGCATTCCACCTTGGGATAGAGAAGGGGCGCGTTGGACGAGTTTAACTCTAGTTGCTCCAGTGCCAATGACATTGGGTCGCAATGGGACCGCTGCCTCAAATGCGCCCGCGCTTTTCAAGCAGCGCCACGTGGCAACCGACAGCGGAGGGTGGGGCTTGCGGACGAAGGTGTGAGTTGCGGGTCGGACGAGCTCCTTGCGCCTTTGTCGCGCACTTTCAAGCGCAAAAGGGGCGCGACATCAACGCTTGTCCGCCTGCCTACTACCCCGGGATGGAACAGGCGAGCGCGCCTAATCCCGGAGCGTGCCTTTAAGTCAGGTATACTGAGGATTCTTCCTCAGCGTTGACTTTTTTATTTGAAAATGATCCACACTCCAACCACCCCGTGACTGGCAATCACGATGCTCTACTGACGCTGTTGAAAAGGGATCTGGATAGACTATCGATCATTTGCTAGAGCAATTCCGATGCGACAAGGAGACAGCACTGTGGCATCTCCAAAGACTTGTAAAGATCCGAAAATATAGAGTTTGGATCCCACGTGCCTTGAGCCCGATTCAGCTCCAAACACGATCTGACATCGTCATGTTCAAGTCGACTTACTATGGATTCTTCGATTGACCATCCATCACATTTGCCGAAGATGAGGAGTGGGTACAGTGTGCTAAATAAACAAGCGGCGATAGTCCAGCTCAAACGCTTCGGGAGTTCTTACTGCTAAGTTCAACCTCGTCCAAGTAGGGCCTTCTCGGATTTTTGGTGGAATACGAGAGGAGTTGAGCTCTGGAAACCCCCGTGTAGATGTCGCAGTCAACGCGGAAGTCAACCATCCACAGCTGGAATTGCAGGAAGTCAACCATCCTTAGCTGGTTTGCAACGCTTTTAATACAAAATAAATTCAAGACAAGATCTATATTTTTGGGACACTAATGAACCATCCGTTGTTAAGAAAACTTCAGGAAAATTTTAAGTTCCTTGGACGGAGAGTTCATTCATACTCGCTTATAGCCCTCATGTCGCGCTAACGGATGCCCATCTGATTCTCTCTCCAAACTACCTCCACAGAAAAAATATTACTCTAACTGTGATGTGAAAATCGACATCCAATCTTTCTTCGATCAGCATTCAACGGAGTTCTATAAGAGAGGCATCGAACAGCTTCTAGTGCGCTTGGCAATAGGTTGTAGATATTGATGATGTGTATCGCGCTGGATGAATGGGACGAAAAGATAATGATAGTATCAAAATCAGACTTTAGTTCGTTGCAACGTGTCGACTTATGGATCAACCTGATAATGAGAGGTACAGAATAAGCCACAAGGGTACCTCTGGCGCAGGAGGAACATCGGGTGGGCTACATTTCATCTGTTAGTACTCCTAGTTTGGGAGACTGTAAGTCAGTAAGTTCACAATGTGTATGGAAGCGGTACAAAATGTTTTGCACGGTGACTCTTCCGAACCCTATATAAAGGTTTATGTGAAATCATGGGATCTCATAGAAAAAATTTCCACACGAAAAAGCGACACTACTTGTAGAGCAGTTTGACAGACGCTATTTACCAACCTTCAGCAGGCGGGTCTTTGCTCATATATACACTGCGTCCCATAATTATACGTCCACCTAAGAATTTCCCAAAATCTCAGAAATACAGATGTTTCGAAAAAAGTCTCCTATGTGACAATGTATCGCATATAAATACGCAATTGCCTATGAACATCAATTTTCTATTTGAGATCACAGGAATTTTTCCCAATAATTTTTGTGTAAAAGGCCACTCAGCCGACGTCCCAAAATTATACGTCCACCTCACGTTTATCGATTACTTTTCACTTCTGTTCCACGAAACTTTTTCATTGTGGTAACACTTCACTTCTTAAAGAGAACAGCATAATAAAGACTGCTGTTGGATTTTGAGAAAGGGAAAATGTCGCAAAAACTGATTGAACAACGGAACCGCACCAGATTTGGTCCAGATTCACGCCAAGCTTGAGAATTTTTTCAGGGGTTTCACATGATATGGAGCTTAGAAGAGCTCTAAAAGTCTCTCATTACTTTTCGATGGAAACAAAGGCCGTGTTACAGAAATAACATCCATTTTCATCCAACGGTGCTCTGTCATCGAATCTTCTTGAGAACTTTATGCCTCAACAGACTTTTGTTTCATGCATGTAAAGGAATCCCAAGATCGTTCTTGATCGGAAAATGTGAAAGACGTTCATTTGTGGCAAGGAATCGTGACGAAAACTGGGCTGATTTTTGCATGAAGGTGCAGCCGAGCCGACTGGAGCAGGGTCCTTTTTTCCTTGCTATGCATGAGTGTTTGTCTGTCTTTCTTTTCAACATTTTCTTTCTTTTAGTAGTGCTCCTCTAAGAAAAAAGCCATTAAGGGAAAGGTAGACGTGAGAAGAAACAAACAAATGCCAAAACATATCGGGCAGAAGCGAACCTTACTTCAGTCGGCTGGGCTGCTTCATGCAAAAATCAGCCCAGTTTTCGCCACGATTCCTTGCCACAAATGAACGTCTTTCACATTTTCCGATCAAGAATGATCTTGGGATTCCTTTACATGCATGAAACAAAAGTCTGTTGAGGCATTAAAGTTCTCAAGAAGATTCGATGACAGAGCACCGTTGGATGAAAGTGGATGTTTTTCTGTAACACGGCCTTTGTTTCCATCGAAAAGTAATGAGAGACTTTTAGAGCTCTTCTAAGCTCCATATCATGTGAAACCCCTGAAAAAATTCTCAAGCTTGGCGTGAATCTGGACCAAATCTGGTGCGGTTCCGTTGTTCAACAGTTTTTGCGACATTTTCCCTTTTCTCAAAATCCAACAGCAGTCTTTATTATGCTGTTCTCTTAAGAAGTGAAGTGTTACCACAATGAAAAAGTTTCGTGGAACAGAAGTGAAAAGTAATCGATAAACGTGAGGTGGACGTATAATTTTGGGACGTCGGCTGAGTGGCCTTTTACACAAAAATTATTGGGAAAAATTCCTGTGATCTCAAATAGAAAATTGATGTTCATAGGCAATTGCGTATTTATATGCGATACATTGTCACATAGGAGACTTTTTTCGTAACATCTGTATTTCTGAGATTTTGGGAAATTCTTAGGTGGACGTATAATTATGGGACGCAGTGTATTTGTATAGCTCTGTGCAGGTGAGAAAAGAGAAAATTTTTCCGACATGTTGCCTTCAACTACCCACAGTAACATTCGACTCATAACGGTGCGCATGGAGGTGTATGTCTCAGCTCGTCACTTCAACAGGGAATTTATTTAGCAAGATTAATGTAGGTCGAAGCTAGGGCGGTGCAAATGAGCAATAGGAGGAACGCGGAATCGGTGCACAAGGATGGGCAGCTTTGAAAGTACTGAAGAAGCCGGATGATCCAGGCAAGATCTTTAACCTCTGTTGGTCTACCCTATACGTAGTTCACTGCATGATCCAAGAACTGGATCAGACGGCGATGGTAGAGTGCCGTCGTGAAGAAACAAAGGACGGTGGGATGGGTATGGAAAACACAAAGACCTTCTTCTGCCGCAACTCGGGGGGTCGAAGCCACACTACAATGTTTTATGCGAAATTCTCCTAAAGGTTTGAAGCCTTTTCTTGCCCTGTCGCTTAGATATATCCTTATTCTTTCACCAATCTCGCTTTTGATAACAACTCCTGGGAGAGGAACCTCTCCGAGATAGAAAGGTGTGAGTGTCGCTTCTTGCAGTCCATGGATGCAATATTTCTATAGAGGTAGCCTAACCGAAATAAATTTCCCTGTTGGAGTGACGAGCTGAGACATACACCTCCATGCGCACCGTTATGAGTCGAGTGTTACTGTGGGTAGTTGAAGGCAAACATGTCGGAAATTTTCTCTCTTTTCTCACCTGGCACAGAAGGCTGTACACAATATGTAGGAAAAAAAACATAAGCGTGAGCCTTGAGCCTATCTTACAAGGGAAGGATGGTAGGTCGAAGTGGCCGTTCGAAATGAAATGTATACCTCCTGATGCGTCTCCAGACGCTGATTCCAAATCTGCCTTCCAAATCTGCTAAACGACTCTCCGAACGGAGTTATGAAGCGTAATAGCTCAGTGGTGATGGTCCGGGTGGCAGGTAAAAGCTCGTAGGATCGGTTCCTTTGCAAGTTTGTTGCTTGCTTTTGTCCGCAACACTTCTAGAGACAAAAGCAAAGCAACCAATTTGCAAAGGAACCGATCCTACGAGCTTTTACCTGCCACCCCGGACCATCACCACTGAGCTATTACGCTTCATAACTCCGTTCGGAGAGTCGTTTAGCAGATTTGGAAGGCAGATTTGGAATCAGCGTCTGGAGACGCATCAGGAGGTATACATTTCATTTCGAACGGCCACTTCGACCTACCATCCTTCCCTTGTAAGCCTGCAATCATCGGCAGCTCTGGAGTGGTGGCCTGCTCAATAACAAGAGGACAACTAAAAGTCTTACGCCGGAAACATGCAGAAATTTCACCAGCCTGACGCGCAATCATCTACGTTTCCCTGGCCTCCAACATATGATTCTCCAAGGAACAGGAGACAAGAACGCTCTTTGATCAACTGGTCGTCATTTTTTGGGCTTAATTTTGAAACATTACTTATCTGATGAAGCACATGTTTGGCATGACGTGAGAACCACTATTTTTTATCATGTGCCTGCCAATAGTGTCCATCTACTTTTTTATTTCAGTCAAATAGGTATCCACACTTTCATAATCGACCACTGTTACCCCAACAATCTGGTCTAAAGCTGTTGTTCCAAACAACTTATTGTGGATAACTAACAATAAATCAGTTACAGATAGCATGAGCAATTGCCGGACACTGCGTGAGCGAAATTCTTTTCAAATTGCTCTGTTGAAGAGCAGAAAACCTGCTTTTCTTGAACCAATTATATTAAGATCGCTCCCTTTGTTATAAATGAAGATCGAGTCAAGGAGAATGCAGAAGAACCAGTGGTTGCAGACCCTCTTATAAGTAAGCACCTCAGAGATCACCAGAAAGAAGGCGTCCGTTTCATATACTCTCATCTTCGAGTTAGTTTATATCTCTAGAAATCTTACACATTCTCATGATATTTGTTGGAAAGATCAGGAATCACTTGCCAGGAACAAGGTGGTGTTATTTTGGCTGACGAAATGGGTCTCGGGAAGAGCATTCAAGCGATTGTTGCAACAATGGCCCTTTTGAAGCAACCAATGGTTAGTTCTTTTTTATAACACAAGCTCTGCAGCGGTCTTGAAACTAGAAATGATGAGCTCGCGATTAGTCAGACATGGAACTGAGTTCAAACATTTTCGAGTACCACTCCTGGTACCTGCCTACGAGGAACTATGCTTTCTGCTTAGTTATTCGGAAAGTAGAAGCACTCTTCTCTGAAGGTCCTGATTTGGGGCCAGTCCATCAGAAAGAGGGAAACTGGTAGTGAGGGCAGCTGACAAAAATTCCTGCTATAGAAGCTTAATTCCTTCCCGACATGGAACACTCGCCCTTCGTGAAAAGAGATGCGGCAGATGCCCGTAATGTTGTTGGAGAAACTAGTAGATGTAATATGTACTACTATTGATAATACGCAGTTCCTATCGTCACCGAAAGAAACTTTCTGCTCTCAACATCTCTCCTTTGTTTGTTGTGTACATGTTTGTTTAGTATGAATTCACCATTCTTCAAGTACAGATTCGCAACTGGACGATGAGGTAAAGTTGCGAGTCCTGATTCGCGTAAGATCGTATAGTTGAGGCTTGGATTCCTTTATCAATGTTTTACAGACTAAAAAGCAGTTATCGGCATAATTGTGATGGTATGACTTAGAGCAATGTTGGTTACAGCAGCTTCATTAGATGCACTCCAAGACAGGGTCAAGCGTGCGTTGAGGAATCCTCGACATGTCACAGAGGGGGGGGGGTCGTATTGGCCCGCTGGGGAGAGATCGGGCCCGATTGATACAGTAGGATCATCGTCGGAGGACAAACATTAAGGATCGAATCGATCGACCAGGCCAGAGTATTTCCAATAACAATTGATTCCGTCCACACAAAATCTTCGTGATTTAGAGGTGTCCGCTTAGCAATTCTTAGTGACTTCAGTGTTTCATCACCACACAAGTTAAAGAATCCGAAATTCGCACGTTTTCCAGGGATATTTTATCTTTCAAGTAGGTCCTCAAATCCAACGAGATGTGAAGCACACGGCGCATCCCAGAGTGGGCCCAGTTGGTTGCGCGCGCTTCAGCTACGGCTATCTTGATAACGAATCTTAATTCAGGAAGAATCAAGAGGGTTCTGAAAGAGTTCATGTTAAATTACAGAGAGGAGTACACTATTCAACAAGAAACGCAGCCTTCAGCGTCAAATTCACAAGCATGTAACCTTTAAAGTTGAGACCCGCTAAACAATTTTACACTTTTTGCAGAGAGAAAAGCACGAGGATTTTGAATCTGCTCCTACTTCAGTATGTAATCGCCCTGCAAGGAGCTATAGTCGTTGGGAATAGTGCTAATGTAGCGAAAAAGTACCTTTCGGCGGTACTCGGGCAAAAATCCTCAACGTGGCCATTTTTTAATACTGGACGTATGAAGCTGCTTTAGCGACCGTTTGATAGAGAAAATCTTCTAGTTTTGTATGACGTATCAACTTTTGAATTTGACGGAAATGAAGCAAGTTATTGCTCCGGAAAGTGTAAAAACTCGTGCTCGTCTCGAATTTTCCTCGTTATTTGATCTAAATTTGTTATTTCTTATAACTTCCTGTAATTTCAGTACTGATTAGAAAAAGCTCTTCACAAAACTCCCAAATCAGCTTTCAGATTGAAAATTCGTTAACTTTGAAGAAAGTTATAATCATTTGAATATTTGTTCAAATTTCAATAGTAAATAAGCTGCTCCACGGTCAACGCCAAAGTCCAGTCAACACACAGCTGGCGAAGGCTTTTACAAGGCTTCCTTTGAGCGAAAGGGGGACGTGTAAATTGAGAACCATAATCTGTGTAGTACTAGAATTTGGTAAGTCTTGTGGAGGAAATAAACAAAGAAGAGGTGTTGTCATAGTACGCCATTTCTAGTGACTAGTTTGACGTTTTTTGCTCCGTTTCTCGTTTGCTCGTTTGACAGGACTCGTCATTAATGATCATTCTTTGACTTTTTCACTTTTATACTTTTTAAACGAGTTTTTTTGTGGACGATGGGGTAGCAGGGCTTTTTTATGAGCAGTTTTGGTGGAGAATTAAACAACTTTTTCATAGTTCGGCTTTTAAAGACTTCGGCTTCGGCAGAGGGAGGGGGGGGGGTCGTATTTCCGAATTTTCCTCGACGCCTCGCTTGACCCTGCTCCAAGATAGAACGAGCACACAACCACGGAGGAGTCCGATCGTCAGGTTCAATCGTCCGTTGCGCGAATTTTGAAAATTTCGACACCTCAGTTCAGGGGGTATCAGTACGACCGCCTGAGCTAATTGATTTCTACGTAACCTTATGCACACCATCGATGTGTGCACTGTCATCGAATGGAAAGAGGTGGTGAGCAATTGGAAATTGCGTCGCGCGCTTTATCTCGCTCTAGGACGGGAATTGGCAACATAAATTCTGTGCATATAGAAGAGGCAGCTCCAAGCATTTTGCATGGAGCTGCCTCTTCTATATAAAGTTAAGTATGAAAATCGCAGAGAGCTCCACCTTCAGAAAACTGCCTCTTCTTTCTTGGACTTCCGATTCTAATTGCGGACCTCTTCATTTGAAAGGTATGCCTTCCTCCGATAAGCCTTACAATGGACGCGATACAAAAATCTGAAGAAATTCAAATTGTTTTCCTCCTAAAAAATTTAAACTTTTGCGAATGTTCATTCTTCAAAAAATCGTCCCGTTGTTCCGTTTTTTGTGCACACGCGAGTTTTCGACATTCAAACATTCATAACTTTCTTCATAATCAACTTTTTGCAGATGTCTAAGGCTAATTAGAAACTAGAAGATTAGAGCTTTCGAACAAGTACCTGAATCTTTTCTTGAAGATCGATTCTCCAAAAATAGTCCGTTGTTCCGTTTTTAGTGATTCGAGACCGCGCGAGTTTTCGTCGCTCAAACGTTCATGACTTCTTTCAATTAACTTCTTGTAATTCTCCGAGGCTGAGTGAAAGTAACGGGATTAGAATGAATAGGAAACATGAAGTTAGAGCTTGCTAAAAATTTCTGGAACTTTTTTGAGAGATTTTTTTAGAAGTGGTCCCTTTGCTCCATTTTTTTCCTGTATGATTTTTTGGACCATTTTCCTGAAATGCGAGTTTTCAGCATTCAAATGTTCATAAGTTTCTTTGAAAGTGGTATAATGGCAAGAGGGAAAAGCTTTTGAAATTCACAAGATCAGTGCTTTATAATATGCGCTGACGTGCTGAAACGCTTTGATTTAAAAACCTCTTCGACAGAATTTCCCATCAGAACTCGAGAAGTCAATCCGCCTAATTCACTGTACTTTCCTTCTCTTTGAATTGGTCTGATGCATCGGAATTTGTCTGAAAGGATTTGTATGCATTGTGCCCACTGTGACATGGCTTCTTTTAGTAAGAAACCCTCCTCTGGGATGCGCCACGACTCCTCTGTGATCAGTGATCGCAGTGGTATTTAATGATATTTGTTACTTGTTATCCCTTAGAACCTTCGATTTTTGTGACTGGTCCTTTAGAAGCGGTCGATTTTTGTGACTGGTCTTTGGGCTTACGATCCCACCCCTTCAATTGGCCAATTCCTTGTCGATCTCTGCACAGTAGACGGTTGACTGATCGTTCTCTAGCATATAATACCGTCTATAGAATACTATAGCAGAAGTTCAATAAGTAAAAATACCTGACACGCGTAATGGAAAAATGAAGAAATGGCCAGAGGATGTTGACACCCTCGCTTCGCTTATCTGTCATTGAATCCACATCTATAATGCATCCTTCTGTTGAATTGGCCATGAATAACGGCAGGATGGTGAGTTTTTTGCAGAGTTCAACGCGAAATGCGGCAAGAAAGTGTCTTTTGGTGAGTTTCATCTCTCTCGTGAACAACTGGAAACGCGGCGAAAAGGGTTTTCAAATGGGTAGAGCTCCGTAGTGTTCGTCGATAATGACCCTGACGATTATTTTAGCATTGATTGTTTGGATTCCATTATAAAATGTGTTTGCATTTTTCCCGTTACGCTCTGCTTTCATCATTTTGAAGTCTTGTAGATTGTCACCGTAAAGCGTGCCTCAGATATTACCACCTATGCCTGCTCGGTATCTACTTATCCTTACCTCATAATTAGCTATGAAATGGCTCTGAGGTATGGCTTAACATGAGATATTTTTTTACCCCCAATTCGTTTCTTGTCATGAATTTTGATCTGTTCGCAACTAAGGTATACGGAGAAGCTGGCAGCAGTGCGATTCGACATATTGGTTTGCGACGAAGGTCATCGCCTAAAGAATATCAACGGAAAGCTCAGGCGTTGCGCGTAAAGTTTTTTTCGTCGAGAAACTTTGCCCGCCAGCGGGAATAAACAAACCGTCTGGGACAGGGCGTGTAGCGCGAGAATGATTATTTTCGAGCGGCAATTCAATTCAAGGCCTGTTTATGAGACGAAAAAAAAAACTGAGGCTTTAGAATCGGCAACTGTCATGAGAGTGTAGGGAGATTTGAGGGAGAGGCACGACAACGGTGGGCATGGCATTAAGTCTCCATTCAAATGTTGTACAAGATGCAGAACGGCAAAGGTGCGCGGGAGCCCAGTGAAGATCGCCAATGGTATTAAATTGTCTCAAAAAGGTTCGGTGCGTATTTTTTTATGCCAAATTTCGTGCTCATGCCACATTAGCTAGTTCACGCTCAAATTCTACTACTTGGTGGGCTACTAGGTGACTGGGACGAACTGTGAGGGCTTTTTTCATCGACGAGTTGCATGGCTCTAATATTGATCTCGTATGGACAGCCAACTACAATATAGATATATTATATATGTGTGTTAAAAGTGCACTAAAGAATGTTTAGTCAGTTATCGAGGAACTCCGTTAAACTCGCGATCTCACAAAGCTTACAGAAAGGTGACATACTTCGATCGGGTCGCGCGTCCTTATGTTTTGCACACCAGTGTTAGTGGTAGTGGTAGGCGTGGGATGAGGGCAAACGGACGTCAGTACTCATTACGAATATGTCTCACCGCTAGTCGAAACCTCGAGTTCGGGGATGGGAGAATAGAGTGATAGATGGGAAAGAGCGATCTCTGTTTCACAGGTCGACTCAGAACTTTGCTAAGCCACATACCGATTTCGGGGGGGGGAATTTTTTTCTGGAAGTAACATTTGCCTCTGGATTTATTCCCTTTGTTGCAGCCATGGGTTCAGAATAGCGGTCTTTGTTACTCAGGAGACTACAGACCGCAGAATGACCCTCGCTCAGGAAGGCCATCGGTGTCGGATTTGCAGAGGTTGCGCTCTCTCTGAGGCCAATCCATAGTGATAACCAGTTATGTGGCCAAGGGTGTGCGGAAGCCCAGTGAAGATCGCCAATGGTATTAAGTTGTCTCATCGAAAAAGTGCCGCATTACGGCGCCGCGCAAGTACCCGCAGGCGACGGCGCCACTTCCCGGATGGTTCTGTTGCACGCTCCCCCTCCCTGAATTTATCGTAATCGCTGCCTTTAATGTTTGTGGGAGAACTCGGCGGAAGTGACACGAATCTAAGTTTCACCGAAAGGCTACTGTGACATGGAATACAGTACGGTTATTCCCCTCTTTGAAATGTGTAACGCTTCCAAAATGTTATGCAAGAGCCACTGTAGAATGTCTTCCAGTAGACTTAAATTGAAAATGCCGGTTTCCAATGTACTTATTTGAGCTCGATTCACTGTGCATTCCTCGCCGTCTGCTTCTCACTGGAACTCCACTTCAAAACGATATTGAAGAATTCTTTTCGCTGCTCGACTTTGTACGCCCCACTTGTTTTGGGACGATCGCAGAGTTCAAGTCACAGTGCAACAAAGAGGCTTGTTATAATGATAATTATAATGACTCAATCCATGAAGTACCTTTTTTCAATATTTACTGGCATTTTTACAGGATGGAGACTTCAACAGGATGATCTCTGATTGCCTACTAAGGCGAACTGGCGAAATTAATAATACTCACCTGCCTATCAAAAGTTCGTTCGATTTAAAACCTGAAGAGTGAAGGGAACTGAGAATCGAGGGGAAAGAGATTGATTACTCACAAGTCACCTTTTTTCAGACGATTACGTGCTGTTTTGCGCTCCCTCTACTATTCAAAAAGCAGTTCTCACTGCAATCTGTGACCACGTGAATGGAGAGCCTTTAGTCCTCATCATATGATGAGAAAGGTTGCAAATCACCCGGCGATTCTTTTCAAAAAGCTTTCCGAATCGGCCAACGAGGTACTCCTCATCGATTTCCATTTCATTTGCTTTTTATAGCAAACGAATCTTCAGAATGTTCGCATCGGGTATTCATCGTTATTGTCAGCTTTTCCTCAAAATTACGCGTTAGCCGCCCAGTCAGCTTAGGAGATTCCGGTGAGCTTATTTTCTTGTTATGTTTGTTCTTACTAATCAAAGCTGAATTTCTATCTGAGCCGAAGCAATATGTGTAGCTATGAACCAGTCCCGCGGACTGATCCTGAGCATCGCATGATATCCATAACGATTTAAGGAAGGATCACGTAGCTCCCAATTAGTTCGAACTTCCGTTTATCAAACCGAGAAGCTCGGGAGATGGCTAGTTGGATTGAACGCATGGCCCCTAACCCTATGGAACGTACGGCCGGCCGGCGGGAATTGACGTGCACTCCGGCACAAAAAGGGACAAGGCGGCGATGACACCGGTGTTGTGTGCGTGGGGGACTAGGCCGGGGGCTACTGCTCAAGAACGATGTCGTTGATGCCTCAACTTCTCGTTATTGCATCATTATATCCATTTTGTATAGTATATTATCTTTCTATATAATCCATGTGTTGTATTACATTTACCAGTAGTACATAAATATTATCATGTAGAAGCTCTTCGCCCCCCTGCTGTCCCCTCCGCCGCGTCGCTCCGCTTTCTTAGGGTCAGAATTCGCGCCAGTCTAACTGGGATGGTTATGGCGCAATATTGGTCCATTTGTCTGCATCTGTGCATGATGGTGAAGAGGAAAATCTTTTATTAAATATCAACCGTCGTACAATTACAACGGACGGGTGAGAAGAGGTGACGAGTTCGTAGTGATGATGTTCATAGATCAGAAACCCGCATAAGCATCTCGGTTCGAATCCACCTCTGTAAAACGTTGACATCAAATTCATAAAATTTGGGACATGGAGCCTAAGGATAGCGCCTTCTGTGAATTATCAACTATGTCGAAAAACAATTGAAACTAACAACAAAATATTGCTGGAGTTGGAACCTGAGGAACTACCTTCGAAGCTTAGCGGCGTATTCCCTCGTTGCGATAAATGTGACTTATCGTACTGAAAATGAAGATGTAAAGCCACGGTCCGCGAGGGCAGCGTGTTAATTCTAGCTGAGGAAGGAAACAAGACCTCCCAAACACCTGCTTTCTGCGGGCCTTCTTAAATCGGTAAATGAGCCTACCAAGAAGAAACCTCGGGTTTGGAGAGGGAAAAACCTGGAAACGTAGAAACGGTAGGACGCAGACATTCCTCATCCGTATCAAAGGTATCCGGAGCTCCCTGAGACAAAACATTTTTGGCCAAACACGGTACCTTTATCACGTATTTCTTGCTGTTAACTGAATTTAATGTGGCACCAACATTCTCCACACTCTTCGTGCCTTCCTTTTCGATGAAGATAATAATACGTTTTTCAATTAGAATTCATTCCCTATGGAAATCGACTTATGCTCCTCGACAAGGGGCTTTACTAATACAGGCCATAACCACGGAGAGCGCGACCTTTGCAATAGGGCAGTACCTTGAAAAATCAGAAAAGTTCTTCTTCATTTTTCACCAATGTACTGTCTGTCCTAAGACCAAAGAGCATGGCGCTTGATGACACTGTTCATGTGATCGTATGGCACACATGACACTTCTCAGCGGACAGTTATTGATATGTCGAGACGTTAAACTTCAAGGCAGTCGAAGCACGTCAATTTTATTAAGGTGATTCACGTGCTACAAAAAAACACAAACGACCTTCGGGGGAAGGGGATGGCTCGTCCGCCGGGCGGAGGTGGAAGAGGTAACTTCTGATAAAGCGGCAAATTCTCCAATTTCCCTCTTCGTCACTACTTTCTGAAGTTGCGCCAAATTAAAAAAAAACCCTTTTCGCAACCATGACCCATTCAACCTCTATAGATACGATCCACTCGTTCCAACTTTCCCAAACATGCATAACCATACTCAACCCCAAATAGGACCCCTTCCTCGGTAGACGGACTACTTGAACCCGGTCCTTTAAGCCGCCTCAGATCCATCTCTCGTCTGCGCTCTCTCACCTTATCATGGCCATTGTGATCACACACATTCAAACTTTTGCCACACTGTAGTTGGCTCACCCACCTCGAAGTCCCTCCCTCCTACAAGGCTTAGTCCTAGAGGCTCTCACCTCCTTCCTTGGGATTTGGAGCCGAGCCAGGCGCCGTTCTCTAACTGTCTGTGCTCTCCGCCATTCGTGGCAGGACCATGGAAGAAGAAAGTTCAAGTAGTCCGTAAACCCCCTTCCCCGTTCGAATAGTGCGAAAGAGCGTGTGGACGTCGCTGATCATCTATAGTTTTCAGACAAGCCTTACAATCGTTTGAATGAGACTTTAAAGAAAGGTGCGGAATCTGTCGAAATCCTTTCCCCGAAAGAATGCGCGGTACGCAAGCGGGAGCATGTACGCAAATGTCGGGATTATTTGACAACGACAAGGCGTTAAGATCTAAGGATGCAGCATTGGCCCCGCCAAACACCATTGCCACACCCATAAATCAATGCTACTTCGCTCCGCCACTGATGGAGAAGGTATTTTTCGTGCTTGTCGACGGTTTCTCCCAGTTTTTTTTTCATTACTGGCGTTACAATTCACATCTTCACTGGCTTTTACAAGCACAACAACACATCGGTTTGGTCCCGGATTTTGCTCTGACCGTGAAAGTATTCATTCCCAAATTTATCCCAAAAAGACTAGGGAGTAATTAGTGAGGAATTTACATCAGTCATCAC